>VZTA01020187.1:58506-164905 GCA_013398855.1 Mohoua ochrocephala
GCCCTGCCCGGCTCCCGCCGCGCTGGGAAGGTCACGCTGCAGCCTTGTTTGCTCTTTTATTTATGGCTAAGGCACCGTGGTGCACCTTGCTGCAATTGTGCAGAAATATGACAGCTTGCCTAAAATGATATAATTTTACATGAGTTGGGTTAGTCTCAGGGAAATTTTAGATTATTGAAACAGATTTGGTTTATAAAGCTACTCTTTCCGGATACCTTCCTATCACCCTGGGGAAAATCCCTTGGGAAAATCCCTTGGTAAAGTACAAGTCCTACCACTGTATAATGAACATCTTAGAAAACATCAGCATGGCTGATATTGTTGGGTATATTTTTATAGAAAAGACAAAGATATTCTCCAGCTTCAGGAGAGAGAACTCTAATCTAAATGAAATCTAACTCTAAACCAAGTTACTTCTGGGAGGATATACCAGTGATGAGGATAGACACTTTACTAAGGAACTCAGCGTACAGCTGCACTGTAGAAGCCAGAAACGTTTAGCAAGTATTTTTTTACAGTTGATTTGCTTTTATAAATAGCTTATATAGCTTTTCCAATTGCAAATCTCCACCAGTCTTGACATTTTATTTCAGCCATTGGAAGACTATTCATTAAAAGAACCACAGCTGCTCTGCAGGCAGTCACAACTCATTATTTATAATTAATATCCTTCTATATGCGGACATATAAAAAAATCTTTTCTCCTTGTCCTAGTGTTTATGGCAGTGATGTGTCAGACTGCCAGTAAATTTGAAACCTGAGGAGTTTGTTTTCGGAGTCTCCAGTGGAGATCAAAGTTTCAATAGTCACTCTCTCACTGAAAATTTTTGCCTGTATCAGGCTTATTAGCAGATTTGTTACTGTAAGTACTGGGCAATATCTCTTTTATGAAGGTTGGACTGTTATAACAGCAAAATAAATTATTGCTGTGCAAAAGTAAGACAGAAAAATTTCCCTGAACTGGGGACCAATATACTTCAGCAAACACTGGCTGTAAAACAAAGAAATTGTCTCCTTCTCTATCTCTCACAGACATGGTTTTCCTCTGATACCTTGGGAGGGAAGCTGAGCTACAGCTACTTCCTGACTTGCAGGACTTTAGGGGGATCATTGTCCTTCAGCAAGCCAAACCTTTCTGAAATACACTTATTCAGATACACATCCCACATATAACTCATTAGCACAATATTTGTGCATAACATTGTCTTGACTCTGCCACTCTTACAGGAGTCTGATTTTTCCATCTATGTCAGTCTAACACTGCTCTACTTCAGTGAACCCCCTAATTTTGGGCAGAGCATGAAGAAAAAGACTAGTGATAGTTACAATACACCCAGCATGAACAATCATCCCCATTGTAAGTGTGTGACCACAGAAATACTTTGCAAAAACTTCAGCATGTATAAAAAGGGACCCATTTAAAAGGATCCAAGCCACCCTTAGACTTTCTAATCTTTCCTGCTTCATCAAAGTAATTCTAAACCTTCCTCACTTTCCAAAGCTAAAGGACAAACATCTTTTGAAAGCCTTTCAGACATATCTATATGACTTTTCTAGTAAACATAAGATAATGCTGATTAAAGCATAATAAATTATCATCCATATGTGGAAAGCATCTGTCCTTGGTCTGTGAAAGTCTTCCATTCTGAAGATGTAAATACCTTCATCTTTAAGTTTTTCTGTGGGTGTTTCTGGCTAGAAGTTAATCAGATAATTGTGACAATATTATATGAATTTTGACCTGTTTCGAAAACACTCCAGAGGACATCCCACACTGTTGGGTGAAAATAGCTTATATGACTTTTTTTTTTCACGTTAACATTGAAAGACTGATGATGGATAACAGTAACTCTCCAATTCCAATTTGGCTCACATGTGCAAAGACTCTTGCCTGTCACGCCTGTCTCCCAGCCACCGCACCTGCTCTAGTACAGTCCTGTGAGCTTCATCAAATACTTCCCAGGATCATAACAGGTCATCCAGTGACTCTGAAACACATCTCTGCTGTTGGCAGAAGGCCACATTGCTTTTGAAACCCTCTCACTTCTCCCAACCCCGGAAAAAATGTGCTTGAAAGAAATACTAAGAGATGAAGAGATTTCCATTTTCATTGCAAAAAATTCTGAGCCTGTGCGCTCGACCTCTATTTTAGGGAGTGTAAAATACCCCCAAGTCAGTGTCCCCAACAGTTGACTCTTCTTGGATTTCAGTTATGTCACTGGAGCCAATGGGGCTGGGCAGAAGGAGGAGCTGAGGAATAACTGAATGAAACGGACCCGCCTGGTTGGAAAGATGTGAAATATCTCGACACACTTTGTCCTCTGCTACTAGTCAAGGGCATGTACAGTTCTGTACTGATGATAGCCTTCCCTTCCATAAATCTTATAAAGCCTTTCTTACGATTTTGTTTTTCAGTACCAGTCTGGCCATCTTCTCACACTCATGCTGCCACATAATGCTACGGAACTGCTGGATTGATGTGGTGCTAAAAGTCCCTAAAAGCAAGGTTATCAAATAAAAAGTTCTGCCTGGTGATTTTTCAGCATGCCTTTTTTTTTTTCCCTCAGCGTAACTAGTCAAAAATGTAACAATTTGTTACTAAATTTACTTCAGTGCTGTTGCCAATCTGCTGAATATGGGAGACCACATTGTATATGGACACAGGCTTAAGACAGGATTTTACAACCCCTGCTTATTCCATTCGTAACAGCCATGGGAAATACATGACAGTCTCCCCTGCCTCATGATTAAGAGATTGCTCTTCAACTTGCTTTCCCTACCCACCTGCCGTAAAATAGGTTGGGAAATTAAAATGAGTTTAGTTAATTCTAAATTTTAACTGTAATTATGGAACATTTGTCAGGGGAAAAGGCTAGTGGAAATACTGAAGCTATTTTATCCAAGTGTGTTTAGGCTATGTAGCCATACCACAATGAGAGACAAAATTCTTTATAAGAATGAAGCACAGTTTGAAATGTGTTTGGTGTTGGGTGAGGTTACACTAATTGATGATGGGGAAATAGTACGTTACTTCATTGTAATACACTTCTAGGTGGATTTTGCACATTGAAGGTATGACAGCAGAATTTGTAAACAAGATTACCTGCTTTTACAGCTTCACCTTGTCCTTCTTTCACAGAAATACCATCTAGTAGAAAGCAAGTACAGATGGCTGAATTTCCAGACTTTGCAAGAGGATGCTTTCCATTATTATGCCAGCAACATTATCGAAATGACCAGAAGTGGCTATGAGGAAAAAAAGCAATGCGCATACACACAGACACACACAGTCACACACAGACACATGTATGTACGTGTGTGTGTATGTTTGCATTTTGCATCTGTGCATATATAGGAATCTGTACATTGCTACTGCAACTTCTCTAGCCTTGGAGCTTCCCTTCAGCTGTCCTAAGGTGGCCAGCAGTTAGCAGCAACTATTACTTTGCCTGTTGCTTGCTGCTTCAAAACATTTTCCTTTTATTTCCTTTACTAGTTCTCTCTAGCCGACAAGCAAATGTAAGTTTCAGCTTGATTTTAGGGATTTAAGGGATGTGACCCTTATGAAGGCCTGAGGATTTTTGTGCTCTTCAATCTGAACTTGCTCCTTCTGTCAGTAACTCTTCCGTGCCCTATCCTCTGTCATTACTGAAGCTGGAATACCATCCCCTTTAGGCTCCTTCCTCTAAATCCCTACTTGTCCTCCTGAGATGCTGCTACAAACAATAGGCCATGATGACAAATTACCATAAGCACTTTGAGTTCACCTCTGGGTTTTGGGTTTTGTTTGGGGTTGGTTTTTTTTTTGGTTGGTCGGTTGGTTTTGTTTGTTTGTTTGGGGTTTCTTGGTTTTGTTTTTTTGGTGGTTTGTTTGGTTTCTTTTTTTTTTTAGTCTTAATGATTTTCCACCTTTTTTATGGCTATAGGATATGGTTAAACACCACCAGATCCGGTTAATATTTTACCATCACACCTCCCTGGGAACATATTTAGTCCATTGGTGACTAAGCTTTGCTCAAAACACTCAGAGATGCCTTTTTTGTTCAATTTAGAATACAATCAAATACCAAAATTTTGCACTGAGGGAAAGAAACTGCCCAGTTCTGCTATCTGTTATGCAGATATTTGCCTTTTTATGCTAGAACTTTCAATACTTAAGAATAACTGTAGTTTGAAGAAAACGCAAAAGAAATTGATAACTAGCCCTCACACCAAGAAAATAGCCACGTAGAGTTACATTCTGCTTTACCTTTATGATATTTCTCATCTCTAAAGCACATGCTTGATTTATGTCTTAAAGAAATGAATATCCAAAATTAAAGGGCAATGTACTGTTTTGTCATCTTTGGATACCTTGTTACTTTACAATGACCAGGCAACTTTCCATCTGTAGTTTTGCAAAGAGCTTCCTGGCTGACCCAAAAGTTATATGCTTTATCTTTGTTGGTCTCCAAGAGCTTAGCCAGGTAAAGTAGTGCAGCTTGATTTACTTCCTCCACAAGCCTCCTTTTGAAGTCTGGCCAGCTGCCTCCTTTTGTTTTGAATGATTTGGCAGATATTAGGGGAAAAATAAAATCTTGGCTATGCCATGAAATATGTCCACCTTTACTTTGCTGCAAGAATGATGTCCCTGTCGCTCGTACTGAAGAAAATTGCTAGCTGAACTTCTTATAAACTTGCTGTGGTGAGATTTTCTGGGTAGTATTGAGTTAGCATTGCTGGCTGGATCCATGAGGCAACCAGGTCAGAGAAAAACCTGCTTAGGATTTAGAAAAACTCAGACTTGGCCATGGATTGTGTACTGAGACTATGTCTCATTTCTGTGACTTAATTTCTTTTGTTGGTCATGTACAATCACAATAAACAGTGACATATTAAATGTCATGATGATAGCTGCATTTGTTTTAAAGTGCTCATGAGCAGGATGAAAGAAGACTGAAACAGGAGACATCGATATGGAAATCTTGTAGGAATAGCAGACCATGCACATCCCACTTGGAAATGCCATTCTCCAGCAGTTACCTACTGACTACATCCCTGCTGAGCACAGTGCCGTGAGGGGTAGGAAAGGAGAAGCAGCAATGACTGTACAGACCTGCCAGGTGATATTCATGATGGAGAAAAACAAAACACCATTGTCACTTATCAAATGCTGATGATGCTATGGCAGAAATAAAGTAGAAAAGGGAAGATAAATTTCATACCCTGAGAATAGTTTTTATCATGGTGTCTTCTGCCCAAAGGTGGACTGTGCATGGAAATGAAGACAGTGGATGCTGTTGGATTCAAAAGAAAAAAAGGCAAAATAGGAAATAAAAGTATAAGCAAGCAACAAAATCCACATGCGGATTTGTAACTAAGTATGTGAGCAAATAAGGATTATTTTACCTTATTTTACAAACAAGAACCCAGGCACGAAATTTAGTCCTAGTTTAAATTGCCAATTCCCTAATTCTCTATTGATAGAAGTGCCTGATAAGAGTTGTCAGAGGTGCATAAAACATTCTGCATAAAGAGTGATTGAAACTGTCTGTGACTTCTTTATTTAGAAAGGAGAGAAATAGGAGTGGCTCAGTTGGAGAGATTTAGAATAATAAATGGCTAAATGAAGGCAGATAGAGCCAAGAGAGTTCCTATTTCCATGGAAGAAGAGGTCATTCTTTGAAAGTAAGAGAAAACCCCAAACCAGTAAAAACAATTACACTTCTACAAGTCAAATTGACAATGACTAAAGCTTGTCACTACAAGGTACCATTAAGCTAAAAGTCTTGGGAGAATTCAAAAGAGGAATATAGATGAAAGGCTTCCTGACTAAAATGCAGAAGAATGGGAAAAAAATAAGCCTACCCACTGGGAAAGAAAACTTCTGCTTGAAAACAGACACTAGATTTAAGCCTAATGCCTATAGGAAGAATTTTTTCCTAAAACTATGTTATTTGGTACTGTCTATCTACCACAAGGTCATCTGCTTCAGATGTCATTTGACATTAGCATTAGCTAGAAACAAGAGTCTTGCTCAACGGACCACTGCATAACCTTGCTTGTGTTGCACCTCACAGGAAGACAAATTAGGTTTTATAATTCAGAAAATACTTCTAATTTCTTTTTTTTCCCTGGAAATGACTCAGCACATCTTTGCCTTGTGCTGGGAAAGGGATGGCCAGTTATGTGATATGGGAACTGATTTTTTTGATGGCTGTTTTGGACAGCTATTATTTCATCTCAATAAGTCTCCTACCTTTTAAATGTGCCTGTCTTCTTTACAGTCTTTCCATTGCTCACAGGCAACTTCTTTGCTCCTACCTGACTGCTTCTCTTTTCCTCCTCCTTCCTAATCACAGCTTGAAACTACCATTTCTGGCATGCCTCTGTCTAAAGGATTAATATTGTACTAAACATTGTTTGACCTGCAATTCAGGCATTATTTTAAATACAATAAGTTTTTTTCTCTTTTTCTTGCTCACCCAAATCAGCTGCAGTGGGCAACTTTTCATCCAAGATCAGAATGTCAACAGCTTGCCAAATAGAACAAATTAAATGTCTCACTAATGAGTGCGGAGTTGGAATGGTTTTAGGTATTATTTTTTGCTAAAGTCCAGAGAAGACACCAGAACTATGTTGGATATCCATAAACCACCAGGATGAAAAGAAAGTGCTATTCCTAAAGTTTCTTGTTCAGGTGCGGAATAGCAGATGGAGTGAAATAAAAAAAAAAAAAGAGAAGAGCTGCTCCCTACCATGTATAGGGAGATTTGTGTGTGTGTGCAACTCTGAACTGCACAAAGCCACAGAAGCACAAGCTAATCACACATAAATAAAATTCCTCCCAAAAATTACCCATAGGAAGCTGCTCACAACTTCAAATGAATTGTGGACTTTGACTTCCAATTTATTATTTGTGCTCGTGACTGATTCCCCAATAATAATGGCCTCTGTTTAGCTTAATGAATGCTAAGATTTATGTTTATCATCTGAAAATCAGTGTCTGAGTCTTTGGAAATTTTTTGGTAAAGTCAGAGCATAAAAGATCAAAAAAATATTTTCAAACAGAGTGGAAAATATTGAGATTATAGCGTTTTGCAGTAATATTGTTCAATGTTTCTTTCAGCTGATCACTAGGTGCGAGAGCGGGTAAGAACCAAGAAAGTGAAGTTCAGAAAGTGTTCCAGTCAGGGAACAAAATCTTAGATATTTATGAAGACACATCATTTCCTGTTTCTCATACACAGTTACCTAATAAATCCTTGTCTCTCACTGCATGACATCACTTTGTACAACTTTGTATAACTCCATCCTGCTCGATATCAGTGAGACTGCAGTAAAAGAGTATGAGCAATGCATTTTCTGCAAGAGAAAACCTTTTTGATTGACTTCTAAAAAGTACAGAAAGCTCAACAATTTACCATTCAGACAATAAGCAATTCTCACGGAGATTTATTTCTTTTTCAGTTCATGCTATGTGCTAGCAAACACATATAATCAGCAAACATAAAGAAGTAAAGGATTTGTAAAAGCACAATTTAAGCTTTTCTGAAATACCTTCTGCATTATCCCATGAAATCTGGATCTCTTGAACTCTGGACTTGTGAGTTGGCCACAGGATGATGTTTGTGATGGTTGTGAAAACACACCTGCCCCTCAGGGGGAAATGTTAATTAACATATCTACTGTTTAGACAGAAATGAATTAACATGTCTTTTCTATTTTTTTCCCCTGGCTTCAACTATTAGTTATGATTGAGAAGAAAAGCACAAAATGTTGTTAGGTCTTGTAAAGCAATGTACAAAAAAACCCCACCACCCCCAACCCTCCCTGAAAAAAAACCAAAAACCCACCCACAAAGAAAAGCACACAAGAAAAAAAAGTTACATTTATCAAGATCCATCTGTCCAAAGAAACCTCTAAAATGTATCCAATAAATCACCCAGTCTTTTCAAATACCACTTTTATGTTCATGAAAGTGGCTGTCGTCTAGCAGGACAGTGTTCTCAAATATCTTTGTATCTGCATTGAAAAATGTGGAAATGTCCAAATGTCCAAGATAGGATTCTTGGAAGTTAAAGGACCAGCATCCAAGTGTTATTTTGGGCAGTATACACTGTATGTTTTGGAGAAGACTTGGAGAAATAAAAGAAAAGTCCTGCTAGCAAGAGAGCTATATACTTTATTGAATTTGGGTACCTAAAACACTGTGGGGGAATTCTGCAGTGCTGTAACACCAGATCCACGCATCTCATCTTTGAGATGTAAAATACAAAAAGACTGCTAGGACTCATTTATTTCTTTAGGAATTTTAGTTTTTATCCCTAAGTTTCCTGGAAGACGTGGAGGCTGAAGAAGAACCAGATATTGTTAGCTAACCAAAATGCAGTAAAATAAAATGAAATAAAAAACCAAACCAAACCAAACCAAACCAAACAAAAAGAAAAAACAAACAAACAAACAAACAAATCACCAGAAAACCCAAAAAGACCCAGAAACCCAAAGGAACCCCAAACCAAAACACCCAAGAGAGGACTGAGAAGGATTCTGTTTTAAGCTGCAGATGAATGCTTCCTTGGCAGATGGATGGGTGTTAGAATTTGACACTGCAGGAATGCAAGTAGAAATTAATTTTATGGGGTTTTTAGCTTGTATCACTACATAACTTCACAATGATAAAAATGAGTACTTTGTTATGATGTGCTGCTGTAGTATCAGTCTTAGTGAAGTTGGACTGTAAAAGTAATACAAGGAATTGAAATAATTTTTAGCATCTGCTTTGTAAATGCATAGGAAAATGTCAGTTCTTAAGGAACTTATTTTATATGATACGTGTCAAGCACATTACTTAAAGAGAAATACTTTGAGGAAGGAAAGTCTTGGATTTTAACAAAGAAAGGGCAGTTTAAGACAATCTACCTGTGGTTTCCCACAAATTGTGCTTTTTGTCATTTGTAATGTGGTAGCATCTGGAAATCTCAGATCATTCATGCTTCCCATATTTCCCCTATGCTTGCCACATCTTAAATGTTCCCATCTTTTTAAATGGGGCTTTAGGACTCATACAGTGCTAATCTCCCTAGAAAATGTTCAAGGTTAGTGGTGGATGACTTTGGAGAAGATGCAAAGAGCTCACTTCTCCAGGGTAACTCGTGAACACAGGAATGCAATTTACACTGAATGTCTGAAGTATCCTCATCATTAATGGCTCTACTGGAGACTAAAACATGGAAAATTTCTGCAATGGCAGCATAAGCCTTTTACATATAATACATTGATCATTATTTCAAATAACTACTCACTTTTGTTTTTCTGTAAGTGTCAGAACTTTTATTTTTGTGCCAGTGTGGTTTTTTTCAGATTTAATAGAGGAAATAAGTTTATTTGAAATTGTCCCAGTGCATAAAAACTAACAATTTGCAAAGTACTTACACTGTTTAAAGTAAAATATTAAATTATCAGAGGTATGTTTTCAAGAAATAACTGAATCTTAGGCTTTTATTGCCTAATAGTTTCTATTTCTCATGTATTTTCTTCCTGAAGTCAGTATATAACTCATGAAATGTGCAAACTTAAGAGACTTAGGGATTGAAATTTTGCATTTCCAAGGAATAGGGACAGTACAGTACAAAACTCCACACGCAGTTTCATCGAAGTGTTTTAAAGCTGACCCAAAGGCTGTAAATACAGACTGCCTCCATGTGCTTTTAGAAGGGAACATCTCTGTTTGAAGGAACTTCGCACTAAATCCCAGGCATTTTAGAGGTTTGACAAAGAGCCTTTTGTAAGGATATTTATTTGCAGCGATGAAGAAGTATCACAATGTCAGGGTCTTCTGGGATTCAGTCCCCTTTGATTCATGCTTCTTATTGTCACAAATTGCAATCTGGCACCTTACATCAAGCTGCGATATTCCTTTCTGACATCTGCTTGCCTTCCATTGTTAACCAAACTAGAGTGAAAAACCTCACATAATCTGATACGTATTATCTTTCCAATTATGAATAGGCACAACTGGAGCATCTTTTTATAAGTGTAAGTTATCCAGGATCCACTCGCAAAGATTAACTTTTTCCCTCAAACTGTGATCATTTGGGATAATGAGTTTCTGGTCTCAATGACTTAATTTGTGCTGATTCAGAAAAGATTCCTGGCAGAACTCGGCCAAAATCTTTGCCAAACTTATTTTGTTAGTATATTATTTTCAAGAAACAAAAATTAGCTCAACCTGAAATGTTTTATTCAATTGTCCTAGTGTATTTCTGCGGTGGAGGAGTATCAATTTAATCACTGAATCCTATCTCACGGGTTTCTGTTGTAATTTCTCTTTTTTTTTTTTTTTCAGTTGTTCAAGAATGAATTAACTTTCTTTTAGAAATCTCCTTCAGTTTCAATTTTTAATCTCAATATTTGACTCAGAAACAAAACATTCTGGTTTTGTCAGGAGGATGGTATGCTTAACCGGAACAGAAACACAAAAATTACACGTTATAAATAGCAGCTAGACAACAACAACCAACACTAGCAAAACAAGAATAATCATCTTTTCCAGTTAAGCTAGATGTAAGTATTTCCTTTAACTGTCAGTGACTCTGGTGTGAGCAGTCATAAGTCATTGATTCAGAAACTTTTAATTCTCGGTATTGGACTGTGTACACTGGTATTTCCTCATGGTGGCTGTGTATCAAAGACAGTCTTGCAGCTCTTAAGACGTAACTTGATTGTCCAGGCTGTTTTCTTGAAGAATGCAGGACACCCTCCAGAAACTGTTTCTTACCCCAGAGTCAGAGAAAACATCTGAGACAAATGAGTGCACCAGGAAAATTCACATTGAATAAACAATAATTGGTAACTTGATGAAAAGGAAATTTTGTGTTACCTTTAGTAGTGGGATTTTGATGTCGTGAAGTAACCTGAGAGGTAGTGAATTAATTAGAGTTAATTATCTCCCCTTCTTCAGTAAATAGTACAGTTCCTGCTTTCAGATTTTGTGTTAAGTGGTCTATAGTAATTTTAAGGAGGAATAAGCTCACAAAAAGAACACGTTAAATGTTTTACTGGTATCTGTGGCACCTCAAAAGTTATTGGACCTGCATAACACTTTGTCATATAGTAAATCACAACTTTTAAGAATGTTGACCATGCTGCAATTGTAAACATGAAAATATTGCTAATATAAGACATTTAGACTTTTTTAGGTTTCTTAAATCTTAGATTCATGTGTCTCCGAACCAACGCCTCATGTTCAGTCACTGCTGATTTGGGTTTTGCACTGTTGCAATTTGATAGGCTAGTAGACTGCAAAATAAGACTATGTTTTAGAGTCTGATCTTAACCCAGTGAATTTAATGACTGAACTCCCTTCTGTTTGAGCTAGGTTTAGGTTGGACCCTCAAATCTAGTAATAAACAACAAGAACAAAATCTTCATCTTGTCTAGTGCTTGCAGCCTTCTTTTCTCAATGCTCCTTATGACAAATTAAATCCCCACATCTCTTCTCACTCACTTTAAGCTCTGAGTAGAGATAACTGAAATTCATGTGAAAAAAGGAAATTTTGACATTGCACCATCTCTAATGCTGCCAACACAATTAAACTACTCTTAGGAGATACAAAAATATGGGTTCACTAGATCATGGTAGATCAGTGGGAACCTTACACTGGGAAGACATGAGTACATTGACGGGAGTACACGTGGGCCAACAAGGGACAGCCAGGACTGTTGTGAGAAGAGGGTGGTGATGTGGGAGGCATAGGCAGCTGTACAATTATTGAACTATGGACAGCGGAGAAGACTTGTATCTGGAATATGCTGACACCCTCAGCCACCTTCTCTGTCATCTGGGTCTCAGAGCTGCCCCTGGGGCCTGCCAGAATTAAGGTAAATTTCTGAATTTCCTTTCAGGACATCTTGAACCTCCAGTCCTGAACACGGATTTAATTAAGACAGTAATTAAGACAGCACAATTCTTCACCTTATATCTGTGCAAATGAACTTCTGCCTGCCAGAATTTTCCTTTCATTATGTAAAGGTATTTTTCGAGTGTCTTGCTCGGCTGGGTGGGTACCTCTCACTGTATTGCTTTGTTGACTGTAAATAAATTTATGTGTGCTCTGCAAATGTGCCTTTTCCTGGCAGACATAACGGTGATGCCAATTTGCACTGCCTCTGTGTAGTCGTGAGCCCAAGTACGTAACTCTGTACAGCATGACTTCTGAAATGCCATCATAAAACATAAATGAGAGCAGTGAATGTGACTCATTAGCTCATCTTAAAAGAAAATATGTAAAAAATGATTACTGCAACGGGGCATATGATCCTGGGAATACTGGATGTAAATTGAATACCTTTAGTTTTGCTGACTTCAAATGAATGTATTTGGAAAAGAAAGTAAACAAAGTTTCTCTCGGATACACTGAATTCTCATGTCAAGATAACTGAAGAAAATGCGTGTTTATTTTTCTTGCTAGATCTTTGTGTTCTGCTTGTATAGCAAAAACATTCAGATCCAACAAACAGCACTTCGCCCATAGATTAATCCCCACGCTGTATTCTCAAGTTTGAAAGCTAGCCAGTGTGAAGGGCAGTTTGTGTAGTCCAGGAGGAATGAAAGAAGACAGACACCCATAACAGCAGAAGGTCTATTTAATCTCTATTCATTGCGGCAAGGGTCGATCTGATGCAGCTGGAATAGCCCCTTGAAGTTTGTGCCAAGCTGTTGAACAAGACATTAGGTTTGTTCAAGTGGTTAGCAATCTCCTCTATGGAAAAAAAATGGTGAAATAAAATAAAACAAAACCTTTTACATCCTCTGATCCTCTAGAGTGGTGCCCATTATAAGCATGAAAAGTCACCCATTTCTTCAGCATCTCCCTGAGTAATGCAAACAAAGGTGTCATCGCATATGAAGACTTTCATATGACATTTGGATTCAATATTTTCATTTGAGAGTTCCTGCTGGAGTATAACAGTCAACACATACTAACTTAGAGATAAATATAAACAAATTAAGAAAAACAGGGATGATGAAATACCTATCAGTTAGACATGAGGTCTCCTTCAAAAAAACAACAGATACTATGCCCAAAAGACACTGTATTGTGTTTTTCTGCTACACATGGTGTGTATATTTTTTATAACTCTCCCATGCCTGCATGAAATTTGGTCAGACATAGTTCCTTCACTGTTAAACTACCACAAAATGCATTACAAAAGGCCAGAAAGAGTGAACTGTGGTTCCTGTAACATCTCAGAGTAACAGAGCAACTGTTACATGACCTCATTAGCAGCTTATGCATAACCTCGGCCATTACAACATGTTTCAGTAAGAGAGGGAATGTCGGGAGTGCCACTGGACTTTGTCCATAAACTTTTAGCAAATGTGCAGTACAAATTCCCAGCTTATTCCCTGCTGGACAGCCAGTGAGGATAAGCATAAGAGACCATAACTTCAATCCTTATGACAATGACTGTTCTCCTGTTACAGACCACTACTCTGTGTGAGTATGCACAGGAAAAATCTCCACTTACAAAAGCTACAGGAAGTTTTTATTCAATTCTTTGAAATTTGTTTTAAACTGTCTGCAAACAATGACAGGCAGCTGGTTTGCATTTTTTTTTATTTGTATCACATTATCTTGCAAAAATGTTGATGAGATCAAGTTTTGGGACACTCTACTGCGAGTTACGCTCAGTCTGGATTTAAGAACAATATATATTTATATCCCCCTTTTATATACTTGTGAATAATAGGATTCCATGATGAGTTACAAAAGTCCCAAATGTGAGCAGCGTCATTACTAAATTACCACATTATTTAAAAAAACTGCGACAAGTTTTCCTGTCTCTGCCCTGCTGGCTGCCTCTGTGTCCGGCTGGTCGGATGAACCATTAGCTAAGCCGCTTACCAGGGAGGCAGATTCGTCACGCAGCCCTAAATAACAAACATCGGTTTGTCGGATGGGAGACAATCAGCTACAAGTTGGAAAGAACTACAGTGGTGATTAAAAGTGAGCACAGATTGGGCACTACAGGATCAAACATGATGGCAGGGTAACACAATGGTACCGCATTCGAGTACTTGGAAATTAAGTTATTAAAATTGTCAAGGAGCTGGTAGTGCTGTAGGTTCTGGTCTTGTTGACAGAAAGCCCACTTCCCCCCGACAGTCACCAGCTGCCCACTTTGAGCACGATGGAGGAAGAGAAGACGTGACGTACTCCAGCCAGATAAGAGGAAAATGACTATGACTGCCTGAGGAGAAGCAACTTTGGGGATAAGATCATTGTTCGCCTCATTTCTCTTACCTAAAGTCGAGTAGCAGATTCTTTCATGAGCTGGGGAAGGATCAGTGTGCATGATCATGAGTTACTTGTTCATTAGGAGCCATTCACTGTAGCTACAGAAAGCAAGTGCAGCCGAAGGTGTATTGGAAAGAAATCAGCGTGAGAGGGTTAAAAAGCTTTGCACAGTGAGGTGCTGGACCTCCTTTCTTCCAGATGTAGACAACAAACCAGCAGCCTGTTGCAGGACACAGGCAGTACACGGAGAGCAGCTTCTGAGGGGACACAGTTTGGGGGCTGTCTTGTTAAGCTGCCCCTTCCTGCATTAGCCATATCAGTTTGTACTTTCTCAACCTTCCCACTAGTTTCTAGTTCTATGCCACAAAAAACCAATTTCATTCTTCAGACTTGAAGGAGATGTAGGAGCACGGTGTTTATTCTGCTGGTGTAAAGAATTTCTCTGGATTTACTATACTCCTGGGGCAATGTTAATGATGGGTATTTGCTAAGGACTGCTACTTTATGATTATAGCTGTTTAAAAATTGTCAAGGATGACGAAAGTTTGGAAACAAAGATAGTATGAAAAGAATTTAATAATTAAATAGCAAGTTGTGTTTTTTCTTGGAAGTATTTCACTTCTCTCTGAATACAACTGGCCATGGATTTATGTTGGCTCTGTGAATTCCCTGTAAATATGGCCCTCCAAAGACCATATTGATCCAAAAATTAGGCAACTCATTGAATTAAGGTTTAATTTTTCTTTGTAATTTCATTTATAGACTTAATTCTTAAACCCGGAAAAAATGTACACATCTTAAAATTGTTTTATTTGATTAGTGAGCTGGACTACATCTCCAAAAATATTATTTTTAAAATAAACGAAGTAAAGAAAAGCTACAAAGTAGTAAAATATAACCAAATTATCCAGAATGTCGAAAATTCTCCTCTGTGATCAGAGGAAATAATTCTGCCGATTTAGCTCTTCTCTGAGGAGAAATCTAAGTAAATAAATGGCCTTTGTAACATGACCAAAAGTCAACAACACTCAAGCTCTCTCCCAAACCCACCAGTGTTTGTGCCTAGGAGGGCATTGTTGGGGCAATTACTTGATTAAACAGCCAGTCCATTCTGTTTATTTGTTACACTCCTCAAAGAAGAGCAGTTCACTCTTCCAGGAGCATTTGTGTATCCAGTAAATAGAAGCAGGTTAAGTACATGCCTTAAAATCACAGGGCAGAAAATGCTATCCCTTTGCCTTCTGCTAACCCACAAGCAGGGGCACAGCTGGAGGAAGACAAGACGTGTCTTGCCTGCCTGGTTGTAGGACTTGCACGTCTCTGAAGGTGCACATCTCTGCTGAGGGTGCAGATCTCTTTTCACAGAGTTGTAGACAGATTTGCACTATATGAATATTACAAGATAGGTACAGCATTTATTTATGTCACTTAAACATTATTACTGCTTATTGCTTTTGAGAGATGGCATTAAGAATTGTTCATTGTATCTCAAAACATCTGCCACTCTTACTGGTAGTTACACACCTTTTCTTTCTCCTGGCCTCAGATCAATTTGTCTTTAAGGAAGACTTTCTTTCATTTTAGGTTATTTTGTCCATATATTTTTACTTTTAAAAATCCCTCATAATTTAAACCAAGTCTCTGGCAATCAACATCTGACACAAGTACTTTCAGCAGGGGCTTTGGAGATTTTTCAGGATCATGTTACCAGTCTTTGGCTTTGTCAATATCAGTCTTAAAGTGGAGCCTTGAAGAAGCCAGAAACATGGCATATTTCCAACTCTGCTTGCCTCCAGTATATACAGACAACTCCCAGGCAGCAGTTACAGTGGTTGCAGAAATGCTTGCAGGCAGCCTGCAGATACAGTATGGAGGTGTGCCTGAGAGCATCCAAGGTGCCTAACGCTGAGCTAACAGCACATCACCAGCACATGAACCTCTAACTGTGCCTGAGAGGTGGTGTCTCATCCTGTCAGGGAAGCAATAGCTGGAGCCATGTTTCCATGTTCGCTATCTGGGCATCTCTCAAAATACAACCTAAAGTTATCTACTCTGCTTTGTGGATTTTTTCCTGTCTTTTTTCCTCTCATGTCTCTTATTCTCCTCTTTCTCCTCTCTTACATATCCAGAACTATATATATAATCTATAGTCCTAGAAAAAAATGAAGTTTTTGTTACTATTTTCCCTAGGTCTTACATTAAAGTAACCAGTAGCAAAACTGTTAATAGACAGTGGGATTAAAATAATAGTATTTACCAAAAATTATATATATCAAAGTTTAAAGGTGTGTAATTAGTATAAATCCATAAAACACTGAAATATTTGGAAGAAAAGCAGACTTTTAAAACAATTTTATATGTGGCTGTGATGCATTTGTTTCACTGTTTAAAGTTATGTTTTCAGATATATAGAAAACAAAATGTATAATTCCTTTCTGTGGTATAAATGCAAGAACCTCTTCTCCAAGCAAGAATAGAGTCCATCTAGGAGATTCACTGATAATATGTTGATAAGAGATGTGTTATAATGCTGGAGTGATTCATAGAGTCATAGAATGGCTTGGATCAGAAGGGACTTTAAAGATCGTTTGTTTCCAATCTCCCTGCCCTGGTCATGGGCACCTTCCACTAGAGCAGGTTGCTCAGAGCTACACCTGAACATTGAACATTTCCAGGGATGGAGCATCCACAGCTTCTCTGAGCAGCCTGTTCCTGTGCCTCAACACCCTAATGGAGAAAAATTTCTTCCCAATATTGAACCCAAACGTACCCTTTGTCAGTTTAAAGCCATCAACCCTTGTCCTGTCACTTGCATGCCCTTGTAAAAGTCCCTCTTCAGCTCTGTTGTAGCCCTTTTAGGTACTGGAAGGTGCTATAAAATCTCTGCAGACCCTTGTCTTCTCCAGGCTCAACAACCTCAGCTCCCTCAGCAGTCCTCATAGGAGAGGTGCTCCAGTCCTCTGAGCATCTTCATGGCCCTTCTCTGGACTCGCTCCAACAGGTCCATGTGTTCCTGTGCTGAGGACCCCGGACCTGGATACAGTACTCCAGGTGGGATATCACAACAGTGGAGTAGAAGACAGGGAGGATCATCTCTTTTGACCTGCTGGTGTTGGCTCTGTATGAAGTGCGTTTTACAGTGTATCTCTCAGTCTCACCATGTTCTTTGCCTGTGCCACATAAATCTGATTCTTCTGCCTTATTTTTCATATCTAGAGTGAGGGGTTTGTGTGTGACACATTAGACCACATCCACACTTGTTTTGATTGTGGAGGTTCTTCCTAAACAGGGCTCACACTGAAGACAGCAGTGTTTAACTTTCTTAGCCAACCTGACAACAAGATAAGGAAGGAAGCAGAGGTGATACAGGAGCATGGCTTCATTTAGACAACTGTTCCCTGGCCCAGTGTACTGCCTGCATTCAAGGGACTGGGATTTTGCTTTTGGTAAAATCAGAACTTTGAGGAGAGAATTAGCTGTGCACATTCTGCTTACATTTTGCTACTTTGCTGTGAACTCAAAATCCCTAAGACTAACTTATATTTTTTTGTTCACACTTTTTCTTTCCTTTTTTTTTTTGTTAGGGATTTGCCCATATTTCATTAGCTGAAAGGTGACTCTAATGTCCTTCTATCCCAACATTTCTTCACAGCTGCAGTACTTTGGCGCCAATAAAAATATTTGCTCTGTTATTACGCTTGGGATTTCAGTGATTTGATTCATTAATTGTTCAATGTAACTATACAATTGACTTAATAGCATATGATATCAATCTTTACTGATTGCAATAAATCATGCTGAAAGCGAATCTACTTTATTCGTGTGGAGCCATAAGCAAACTGGTAGAAGAAAACTAATGCTGAGGATAAAAAGCAGTGCAAAAAGCTCGACAAATCTGTATTAACAGTATAAGTATTTACTCAGTTATCTTTTTCATCTTGTACTCAGTTGTATCTTTTCAGAACCTTGAAACTGTTTCCTTCCCTAATCCTTTCAGCCTTTTTAATTTAGGAGATCTATTTTTCTCCTGTAAAAGATTAGAGAGTAAACCAAAATGAATGGAGAGTTTTAAACCAACAAAAAAGTACTGTGAACTGTCTTTTTCCAATGGGCAGCCCCTTTCCACTTTCCAGCCACTCTGCCCCAAATCTGTAGCAGGGCATGGCGTGGTTATGACCCAACAGCAGCTGAACATGAGCCAGCATGTGCCCAGGTGGCCAAGAAGGCCAAGGGCATCCTGGCTTATATGAGCAATAGTGTGGCCAGCAGGACCGGGGCAGTGGTTTTCCTTCTGTACTGGGCACTGGTGAGGCCTCTCCTGGAATTCTATGTTCAGTTCTGGATCCCTCACTGCAAGGAAATCAAGGTGCTGGAGTATGTCCAGAGAAGGGAAAGAGAGCTGTGGAAGGGTCGGAGCACAAGTCTGATGAGGAGCAGCTGAAGGAGCTGAAGTTGCTCAGCCTGGAGAAAAGGACTCAGGAGAGATCTTATTGCTCCCTCCAACCACCTGAAAGCAGGCTGTAACGAGGTGGGGGTTGGTCTCCTCTCCCCAAGGTAACAAGCAGTAGGATGAGAGGAAAGGGCCTCAGATTACACCAGAGGAAGTTCAGATTGGATATTAGGAAAAATTTCTTCACAGAAAGGGTTTTCATGCATTGGCACAGGCTGCCTAGGGAAGTGGGTGAATCACCATCCCTGGAGGTACTTAGATGTGGAACTCAGGGACATGGTTTAGTGGTGGTCTTATCAGTGCTACAGCAACTGTTAGACTTGATGATCTTAGAGGTCTTTTCCAATCTAAATGCTCCTATGATTCTAAAACCTACTCGCCTGCCCCTTCTTGTCCTTTTTGACAGAACATTGTTAGTGTCTGGATAATGCTGTTCTGTATTTCAGTGTATCTATCAAACAGATCTCTTGGATGAAGTAGCTGCTTTTATTTAGTCTAAAGACTTGATTTTGTGACCTTCTGTTTCCCATACAAAAGCAGTTGGCCTTGAAGATATTTTGGAGTTGAGTCTTGGGCTGTTCAATTTCCCCGGAGATCATGTTTCTGAAACAATCCCTATGTTTAGCAGTAAAAACTAAACTCTACTTGACTGCACCTGCCTTTGCTGCTACGACACTGTGTAAAAAAGTGTTGGTAAATCTCACTGCTCCTTTAAAATCTTTGGTGTTTAGGAGAGGTCTATAAAAGAGGTGGGAGCAGGTGTACCCTCACTGCTGGCTAGCAAACCAGACATTTAGCATTTCTTTCTCTTTCTACAGCTGAGATATCTGAGATTGTGGGTTTACTGTTGAAATTCTGGCTTCTCCCAGCTGGACAGTGCTAAAAGGCACTTTAAAGGGATGAGACCGAGGTGGCAGAAAAGGAGTTAACTCGTGGGCCCAGTTTCTGCAGTATTCCCTGTTGCTGTTAGGCTCTGTGCTGCAGGTCATGTTTGCATTGCAGCATTACAAGCATTCCTGACTCTGCCTTTTTTTCCTTCCCATTCAGTACACCGGTATTAATGACCATCCTGTTATCCCTTGACATCTTCATGGAAATATTTCATGTCTTTCTTGTGGACAATAAAGTCTTTAAAACACAGAAAAACCCCTCCATCTCTGAATGGTCTTTGACATTTGCAAACAAGGCAGTAAGTAATGTTAAGTACTTTTCAATCTCCATGTTTTCCCTATTACTCCAGAGCACATCCCTCTCTGATTTTACTTCACTTTAAACTGAAGAAAGCTTCTTTTAATGTAGTGCTAGCCATGAGGTACTCTAGGAGACAAGTACTGTAATTATGATATACACACATAAAATAAACAGACTCCAGAAGTTGAGAGAAATCATGCAAAGACGTTTCATAACTGTGACAATGGCCCTCTAACCAGGAGAAAGATGTGCATTTAAGATTTTCAGAACAGAAAAGTTAAGAGTCATATGATCCAAAATCTTTTGTGAAATCACCTTTTTTTTTTCAGATTAAACAATTAGATATTCTAAGTGTGACAATCCTTTATTTAGCAGATAAAAAGAGCAAAAAGAACCTCACATAGAGGTTATGTATTCTATCTTTCTCATGTGTCTTGTAGTGTTTTTTATATACTTGGAAACTGTCAAATGGGAAAATTCTCTCTTACCCATACACCCCTACATGTATGGCTACACAGAATTATGAAATTGTGTGAAACTTTGCAATGTGAAAACTGTCTGGATTGTACTTTTCTCCTGTAACTCTTGCAGAAAGCATTTTTCAGGCAAAACTATTTGCTCTTATAGAATTAGATACACAGGTAGACAACAAATACACGTACACCCACTACTCATCATGAATAAATTTAAGCATGGATGTTAATTGTATTTCCAAAGAGAGAAAAACATCACCTCAAATAACACTAAAAGATGCTTTCTTAATGATTCTTGCTACTTTAAAAGCCTGACTGTCGACTATCTTCTAAATCTCTGTGAAAAAAATTCTTTTAGGAATAAGGCAAGAGGAGTAAAACTGACTGAAATTAAGGTTTTGGCAACAGTTGCTACTAAGCCTTCAATAGTCTGTGGAAAACTTCACAAATATGAAATTAATTTTATCCAAACATTTTTTAGGAAAACTTTATACGTGTTCTGGATTTTCTTTACCCTCATCGCCGATTTCTAAGGAATATGTGTGCAAAATTAAACAAATCTGTTTCTTCTCTTGCTTTAGCTATTTCCTGGTGCTGCATTGGCTCTGTTTCATGATGAGCTGTTGATATTGCAAAATCTGGCTCGTGGTGCACAAAATAATTCAGTTAAAGAAGTTAAATGATTCAAATATCCCAATACTCAGCAAAGTGGAGGAAACTAAGAGACCTGTTTAAAATAACTTGCTGAAGTTTCAGAAAGTTGGTACTTGCTAGAGTTCCCTGAACTTATTTTTCTGAGTTAAAGATCTGAGTTATTGAGAAGAATTGGTAATATTTCAGCTTTAAGAAAACAATCTTATTTTCTTCAGTCTTTAGAAGTCTTTCAGCTTTTGATGTAGTTATAAAAGACAAGTATTTTAAAAGTAAGTGTTTGCTTTTCTTAATTATCTTTTGCTAGGAATGTGTTCTCAATAGGAATGGGAGGGTACTTTTCACATCATCAGGAGCTGTAATACACCAAGAAAGATGGCCCTGGAAAAACAAGGTGTTCTCCTTAGAGGTTCTATTTGGTAGCGTTGTAAAATCCCAAGTCTTAGAATTCATTCTAACGTAGGCAAAATTAAAACAAAATACATGTGAGTACCTCTGTTTGGATGTTTTGATGAAAATGCTGTCATGGTAATGGACAGAATTGGCATCTAGAAAGTTTGCTGTGCTAGGAAAAAGAGAATATAGCTGTCCCATGTTTCATACCTCCCATAGGGATAGACAGATTGCCAATGAAAGTCAGGAAGAAAAATTACTAGATTCATCTAAACAAATGAAAGAAAACTCCTCTATTTGAAAAAGATAAATGAATTTTGATTTAGAGATGGCACCAAGTCACAGTGTAGAACAAAAAACATCAACAGTGATGTTCCCTCTGGCAACAGAGCATCAACTAACCTGAGTTACCTATTTTCCATTTGAAGAGCGTGAACAAGACTTCGCACTCACTACTTAGGAATATAATTTTTGTTATAATATGATATACACAATATTTACTTATAGTATGTGTGCCTTTAATGGTTCATTTCTAGGAATTGAAACATGGAATTCCTTATTTTTGCTTTCCAAAATGGTTTTGGATTTCTGTATAAGTAAAATATTGCAGTGTTTTAGATTTATTTGAATTAGCATATCCAAGTGACACTGTGTAAATCTACTTTTTTGGCCTAATGAGAGAAATTATAAGAGTTAAAGCTTGGTAAAATTAGCTGACAGTTGGACTCGATGATTCTTGTGGGTCCTTTCCAGCTCAGCATTATTCTATGATTTTGTGACTCTCATGGTCTCTGATTTTATTACAAAACAAGCCTTCCAAAATAAAATACACTCAAAACTGGATCGCATAGAACTTGATGAGATAAAGTTAGTCAATTCCTTTTTACTGGACACAATAATTGGACAATAACTTTCATCTGGCTGGAATACAGACGTGTGCACAGCTGCCCAAAGGGAGCAGGGACACAACCACCTTGGTTAGTGTTACTGTAATTCTAAAAGGCTCCGCAGCACCATAATCCAGCAAAAGCCTTTTACACCATCAGTGGTCAATAATCTGCACGGTCATTTACTTAACATAAACACTGTACTCATCAGCTTGTGGAGGATATGTGTATGTACAATCTGATAGTGAATAAAAGTGGAACTGTGGAGAAGGATAGAAAACACCATTACTTTAGGACTGCAGCATACGTCTATTAGGACTGTCCTTATTGTGGCTACGTTCATGCTTCTTAGTTCTAAAGTTATTTTTGCACCTCAAACGCAAATGAATAAGAAATATTAACAGTATAGATTTAAAAAATGTTTGCTTTTCTCAGATTATTTATATCATAATCACATATATTTTAAGCATGAATTGTATGCCAACTGTAAAAGGGAATTTCTATTTGATATTTTTCATCTCTAGGATAAAGCGTCTGCTTTTGTTGTCTTTGTCCGTGATTTATGCTGCACCTTAATTATAAGTAGGGTGATATTAGAATGACAGCACAATGTATGCCCACACACACTTGTGTTTAAAATGATCAAGAAGTTTGAAATAGTTAGCATCAGCTCCCAAATTATGAAAAACACTCTGAGGAAAATTCAATGCAGAATAAGAATGAATTTTATTCTTAATTTTATGCTCTTTTATTTATAATCAAATAATCTGTTGATTTGGAACCCCAGTGACAAAAAAACCCCTCTTTTGTAATTTACCAGTAGAGATACTGTATCACTAAACCTCTGATTAGAATGGTAAGTCCATTGGAAATGCTGTCACTTTGTGTGAGAGAGCTGGGCTCTTGTTACAAACCAAAAAATGACATCTGTTTAGCACTGAGATAGTGGAATTGGCAGTAGATAGATCCATACTAAAGAATAACCCAAGAGGATTGTCACGAGAAGTGACAGAGGAGACATCAAAGGCTAATTAATTCTAACCTCAACTGGAGAGCAACAAGAGTATGCAGGGAAGATGCTATGGGAAGGACACGTGACAGAACAAACCAACAAACTGTGGGTACTTTGCATGACAGAAATAGGCCTACGAAGAATATAAATATTTGCATTATATAAGGCAAATATGTAAAGTTATAAATATATATTATATAATGCACACACACATATATAATATATATTATATATACACACACGCATATATATATATATATACTCTGCTTTCCCCCATGCACTTCTACATGATTATCTAACTGAATTTAATAGATTCTTTTTTGTTTTTTCGTGGTAAAAGAAGAAAGCAGTGCAAAGAACAAGCAGTAATCACACAGGTAGGTCACTCTCTTGACTGTCCCTGTGTGACTGGACAGCCACCAACTGAACCTCATAGCTGTGAGAGCTGATAGACCAGCACCATTTTTTCCTCTACATCCCAAGGCACAGCTCATGTTGGTTTAATGCAACTGCAACCGAAAACAAGGAACAAAGTTTTGAACAGACCTTTGAAAAGACCTCCTAGCAGTAGGAGGAACTGAGGAAACGGTGAAGCTAGGAGATTTTTGAGGCAAGCATTAAGCCGGCCTTCCAAAAGGAAGCTGTAAGATCACTGCCTTGTGAGAAAGCAGAAGACAGCATCAGGTGACAAATATGCACATTTGACTTGCTGTTTACTCTGCTTTGAGGAATAGAAATACAAAGCCTTCTAGTTTAAAATCAAGTGCTGTCTTGAAAAGGCAGGTCTGTGTGATTGTGAATTACTATTGACCTTCAAGTTTCCAAGTAAGTAACCTCAAAAGGATATGGCAGAAGACTTCATGAGCATCACACATCAAAGTCAGAGACACAGACTTCATCTCACTCGGCCACCAAGGTGCGGAAATTCGCTCAGATAACCTTAGCTGGTGATCGAAAGACAAGGTTCTTGGCAATTTACTTGGGAATGACATTGGAATGGAACTGTAAGTCAAGGCCTTCCCTCTATGTTTACAGCAAAATCTGTTGGAATAACGATTCTCTGCACTGCAGTGCGACCGAAGGTCTTGTCCAAAATGCAAACAAGGTAGCTAGATAGAAAAAGGTGCATCATTCCCACCTTTTCTACTCGCCTACCTTCCAGCAACAAGGGAGAAGTTCTAAACCCAGATTTTTTTCATGTCTCTAAACTGTCTGAATAATCCACAGGAGTTATAAAATTCCTGAAGTTTGGTCATTTGCTCAAGGAAGCTCCTTCACAAAACAAGAACGTGGCTTAGAGCTGCTGTGGAATTAGGGCCTGGCCATGAGGAAGGATAAGACTGTGCACTGAAGCACCTTCTTATGAAGAGAGAGAAATCCCAGAAGCCTGTAAACCAGCCTGTGACACAGGAAGTTGAAATTATGCATGTATGACTAAAGAGGATGTCAGAGAAGTAAAGAAAGGTCTCAGTTCGATCCGTCTTGTGGGGCTACTCTACCTCTAGTAAAAGCTGTGATATCCTGCTTGGCTTCATTGTCTGCTCCTCATGGGTCCTTTACAAGCAAAGGGCAGTCTGGCCACACACCCATGTGGCTGCTACGCTGTGCCACACGTCGGGGGCCAGTCTGCTGCAGCCTCTTGCAGTTGCCCTGGAGGAGAAAGCCCACGGCATAAGGGAAAATTATGGGAGTATACTTCGGTTTGCCTTTATGCTTCATTCACTTGCCAGAGTGATTTTAGAAGATTTAAGAGTAAATGAGGAAAAAAACTGCACCCTTTAATTTATGCTTCTTCATATGTCCTTAATCCTTCTTTTTGGGGTTAAGATTTCATCAGTATAAGACATTGCATGTGCGTTTAACAAAGTGTGGTTTACACCAGCTGACACTGTCTCTGAATTTGGCCCCAGATATGACACCTGTTTTACACTTAATATCCCCAGTATTTACTTCATTCTGAGAAGTAATTTACCACAGGAATAGCTCCCTTTCTTGGTGTCAGGTAACACAATAACATGCTTAGTTAATTAAGTAAAAAAACCTAAATAAATATTGGAAAAGTTCCATTTTGCCCTTAACAAAGTAATGTCAAAATCCCAAATAAACTTGTGAAGATAGGTAATCTTCTAAGATTCTCACTTTGGATGTCTTCCATTGACTTCTTACAAAACAGCAGTTTTTTGTTGCTGGTGACCCGTACAGAAGAGTATGTGATAAGCAGGAGCTGGAGAAAAGGTGTGAGTAAAATTCAACTTCTTATTTCTCATGAATGACCAAGTAAGCCTCTATTTGATTGCATCCATTCTGTTTACATATCAGCAAAGGTGACAAAGAAATACATGTATCCTATTGTTTGTTAGGTGAAACCCCAACAAACTAGATTTCACATTCTGTGCTCCCACAGAAATATTTATTATCATCACGAGCTCTTCTAAACACCTCAGAACAAACTTCAATTACACGCATTATTTACTGAGTAGATTTTTAAATACTACCATTACTCAATAAAATGAAACAAGCTCTCTAAAAAATTATCAGTAAAATTTTTGTTTGAAAAACACTAGTCTGCTCAGAAAGCTCAAAAACAAAATAAGATACGATTTTAGGGAAATGGAGAACCATAATTTAGTTTCACACAGAACGTAAAAGTGTTTCTCAGCTATGTGTATTTTCACTTATCCACTTTTGCCAGTGTAAGCCTATGTACTATTAAAAGATTTTTTGATAGAGCTTTTTTAAAGCCAGAACAATTTAAGCAATAGAACAATTTGTTTGAGAAATGCAATACTATGATGCATTTCTGTGAATGAAGAACAATTTCACTACTCAGAGGTAACACACTGGCTGTATTAAATGAATGAATGTGGTCTAGAAATATGATTGTTAACATAAGTAGATTTCAGAGTAGTTCTCAGTTTTAAGTATTTTATCTCCAAATGTATTCAGAGTTATGTGTCATACTCCTGTGTTGCCTGAATTATACTATCAGGGATTTTTTTTCACTTATAAGCCTTAATAAAAGCCAATAATACTTGTTTTTTTAAAGAAAAACAACCATAAAGAGTAAAGATGAATATCCAATAGCTGTATTGTATATTTTCATTCAGCCTGGCAAGGAGGAAATGAATGAAAGCCACAATGTGTAAAGTTTACTGAAGTGTGAAGAGATTTTAAGAAATTGTTAAACAGCCAGTATTTGAAATTAAGTTCTCAAAATCCTACTCCATTTAGTCATATCACAGAGGGTTAAACTCCTGTATTGCATAGTAAGACACTTTTATTTCTTTGTTCAGTCTTCTAGGATATATTACGTGATGAAGACATTCTGAATGAACTATATTCATTCTGATTTTGCTGAAATGCAGTTATAAAAAAAGCCCTCATCTAAATACAGCTATTTTTCTCTAAAACCCATTAAATAATGGTATTCCTCAACCAATTATGGACATTAAAAATACTTTTCCTGTGCCACTCTCTGCCAAAATAGAGTTGAATGCGATTTCCTCTGAAATGGCAAATGTTTTAAGTTAAAAAGAACCATTAAAAATAGTTTTAAAAATTACTTGTCATATCTGACCTTCCAAAATAACTACTTAATCAGGTTTTCAAAATATATGTTTTTTCTCAGTGATCCCAAATTGCATTTCATAATCCAATACCAGAAGCCAGCCACACTTTTCCACATAAATCCCAATGATCTTGTCTATTTTCATGCTACATACTAAGGAAAAAGAGAAGGCATATTTATCTTTCCATTAGAGCGTGAAGGCAAACCAAATGAGCTTTTAACTTGTTGAAAGAACAATTTTTTTGAAGGCATAGATAATGGCAGAATCAGTAAAAAGCAGACTGCCAGAGGAGGGTCAAAAGAATCATTTTGCTGCGTTTTTGTACCAAACAACTTATAGTTTTTTGTTCAAGAGCTTTCTGTCCCCCTTTTCCTAGAGAATGTAGTGCAGAACACAGGAAATGAAAAAATGTTCATTAAGCTGTCTCCAACATCAACTAGATCTTTCCAAGGAAGATGTAAGTCCCCATATTCACTGAGGGAAGAGGAGAAAGCTAATACTTTTTTATCCCCAGGGCAAAGTACAAAAACAATGAGAGAAGGGTCCCTCTTAAGCTATTCCTGATGCCGTGAAATTATGCGGTGAACCCAAAACGGAGTTTTGGAACATCTCACACCAGGATTGCCAGTACATTTAGTTCTAGCTAAATTTTACACAGAACTGAGTATATTGGCATAGAGTCACAGGTTCGGGAACAAATGCCAGGGATGCACCACGAATCCAGACAGATCCCAGGGCCCAATTTCCTCTCTGATAAGCTAGGATATTTCTGGCTCCAGGTAGGAATTCCACTTCTTTCTGCAATATGCTGGAATCCTGTCCATTCGAAGACAAAGCAATGTGCTGTGAAGTACTTCAGACAGTTGCTTTGCCCAGAAAGAATGATTTGGAGCTAAAGTGAATGGCAAAACCATACAGAGGCATTGGGAACTTGTCTTCAGTTGCTGAACCAAACGATATAACTTGCATGTTGTAACTGCATGTCCTTAGTCTGAATATATGGGAAAAGCAGATGGTCTCACAGGAGTGAGACCACATTTAGAAGGTGCTACTTCAGGTGTGCTGCTGCTTAATAAGAAGTTGCCAGGGCAGACAAGGGAACAGGAACTTCACCTAGCCTGAGGTGTTCACTACAGAAAGATGAAGAATAGGTTAAGCAAAGCTCTGCCTTAGGACTTGCATGTTCTTCCAGAGCCCTCTGACTCATCTGTGCCTTTTTAAGAGCAAAGTGACTAGGGTTAAGAATTTGTATAAGGCTGTATCCATTGCTTGCTTGCCAAATTATGTTTCAAGATGTTTAAGCCAGAGGCCAGAGTTCCTAGAGTGGGATGGAAATCAGAGGACAATATCTGAGCCACTGCAAGACCTGAGAAACCTGAGGCACAGGCCTGAGCATTCCGGAGCCCTGTGTCTCAAGGAAAAATTTGAAAAGTACTGCTCTGTTCAGTACCCTACAGACCTCACTACTGAAAAAAGGTGGTAGAATCTTTACTAAAAAAAAGTGTGGCAGGCTATCACAGAATCACAGAATGGCCTGGGTTGGAAGGGACCTTGAAGTTCCAATCTAGTTCCAATCCCCCTGCCATGGACAGGGGCACATTCCACTAGACTAGGTGGCTCAAAGTCCCGTCCAACCTGGCCATACACGCTTGGACAAAACTACATCTACAACTTCTCTGGACAACCAGTTCCAGTGCCTCACCACCCTAACAGTAAAGAAATTTTTTCCTAATATCAAATCTAAATCTACTGTCTTTCAGTTTGAATCCATTCTCCCTTGCCCTGTCACTACATGCTCTTGTAAAAGTCTCTCTCCATTTTTCTTGTAGGCCCCTTCAAGTACTGGAAGGCCACAATTAGGTCACCCTGAAGCCTTCTATTTTGCAGGCTGAACAATCTCAATTCTCTCTGCCTTTCCTCATAGGAGAGGTTCTCTGCTCCTCTGATCAACAGAGGAGTAGAGAACCTGTTTGGAAACAGGACCTGTGCAGCTGCATGCAGGGGTGATTTGGGAGTGCTCAGTCCCCATCACAGAGGTCCATTGCACAGATATTATTTAGTTCTTCATTTCCCTCTATAGCTGATCTGCATTGCAGGGCCCTGTGCTTCAGGCAAGAGCAGGATTGCCAGGTCTCTGCTCAGAGACTTTTAGTCCCAACTGGAATGAGCAGAGCAGTACCATTCAAAGGCAGCCTACAGCCTGCCAGGGACCGTCTTTATCTTTCCACCGCACTGGGTGATGCTTACTTGGGTCCAAGTCAAGAACTCATATGCAGGTCTCAAAACTTAGAGTGTGTGCTGATTCATGCCAATTCTCCTAATTGGAACCATTCCACACCAATGATCCCACAATGTGTTCTTCCAGCTATTGGCATGCACGGTTTTGTCATTTGTAACTGCTAAATTCTGTGCATAAATATTAAAACGCAGTAGTGTTACAAGACATCAAAGTCATATGTGATTCACTAAATCATTTTCCTACGAAGTACTTTATAAATGATGCATTAATTCTGTCAGGATGCAGCCCTTCAGCATGGCTCATTAAGTCTGGCAGTTGCCTACTTTTCTTTTGATCTTCTGCATGGGGAAAGGAAATAAAAGTCATTTTTATCTCCTAAAGAGCATCGCCTACCACCTGCCCTGAAAAAGAACAAACAACATTTTCCATTTGAAGAGGACATTTTCCCCTATCAGCTGAGAACTTCTCTCACCTGAATTCATATGAAGTATATTTTTAAATTTATAGGCTTTTGGCATTACTCTTTCTTTAAATCAAACTGCACTCTGAGTCATAACGGTGAACTGTAGGCCTGAAGAACAGGTAGTAAGGGTATTTTTCCAAAAGAGAACAGTCTGGTTAATGCAAAGCTCAGTCTCTACTTGACAAGTTTTTCACAGCAGGTGAGGACCTGAACCATCTGATTAGAGCTGCATTCTGCACTCTTGACAAGAAGGGCAAGCACCGGTAAGAGGATATGAATTAAGTGCAGTTAGTTACTTTTTACACAATAGGTCAGTTGTAAATGCCGTTGTCTAGAAACTATTAAAAGGTCACATGCATTTTAATTTCCAAGTGCTTTCACTTCAAACTTGGTCAAATGTAATTTCTGTGTAAAATGTACTATGTCTCTAGCAAGTTCTATTATTTTTCAGCACTGCCCCTTGATGAGGGCTTAACAAGCAGAGGTCCAAATGACAGCAGCTGAAAGCTGAAAGCAGCTCTGGTTATGTGTGGTCAGGCTGAGCCCAGCCAAGTGAAGCATTCCTCCGCGGATGGCCGGCGGATGCAGGTGTCAGAAATGCATCAGCATCTCAGAGTGCCTCCCCAGTGGGCTGGTTGAGTTTCATGCAACTGTCTCCACATCGTCTCATCAACTCCCCTTTCCAAGGGAGACACCAAATATCAAGACTAGGAAGATGACAGCCAGGTTTCTAAGCTTCTCTCTGTTGTGTGGGTGTTCTGCTGCCTGGCAGTTTGCGGCTCACTTGAGGGGGGTTCCTCTCTCGGTCACAGAGACCGATGTGACGGCGTGTTTGACTCTGCTGAAGTGGGGCTCGGTATGCTGCATGCTACAGCGCTTTAACGAGCCCATCAACGATGCTGACATCAGGAGATAGGTCAAATGTCAGATTTTAGACTTCCAAAATTGTACAAGGAAGCTCGTTGACACAATGAGATTTAAAAAAAAAAGCCATAGTGGAAACCTGAGGAGAGTAGATTACAAATTACTGGGTAATGAACACAAACAGCTACGCCTAGAGTAGTCTAAGCAGAGCCAATACTAGACTTGAATTCTCAAAATGTTATGCATAATTATCATAGTAGACTATATTTACAGTTTGACAGGACAAAAGGTAATTGTTTTAAACCAAAACTAGGTTTAGGTTCAGATATTAGGAAAAAATTTACTGTAAGGGTGATGAGGTACTGGAACTGGTTGCCCAGAACAGTCGTGAGTGTCCCATCCCTGGAAATGTTCAAAACCAGGCTGCATGGAGATTGGAGCAACCTGGTGTAGTCGAAGGTGTCCCTGACCATGGCAGGAGTGTTGGAACTAGATGATCTTTCATGTCTCTTACAACCAGTCTATAATTTTATGATTATAAATAGTCATAAAAGGGTATAAAAATAGTGATATTATTGATAAATGTCAGTCTAAACTACATCAGTTTCATGCCAGAAGTCATGTTTTCAGTATTACTAATATTGTTCTCAAATTTCCACAAGATTTTAATTCAAATATTTGCCTTTTCCTTTTTGCATTATTTCTCATGCATAAGTACAACCATTTTTATAGAAATAGAAAAAATTATAGATTAATCTGTATGAAGGGCCACCAGTAAAGCAGACCAAAGAAGTCCATCCCAGCGTTCTCAGAAGTCACAAGCATGCTGAAGAAACTTTAGGATCAGAATTGTTAGGTATTAGTCATTTTGCAAATTACACTTGAGTCAGTTTGGAGTCAAGACTCATTACAGAATATTCAATTAGTCACAATTGCTGAATTTCAGCTACAGACAGCTGTAGATTATAGACAAAGAATATTTAACATATAATTATCTATTTAAGATGTCAGCAACTAGTAGACTTAACTAATTCAATTAGTTATTTAAAAATGTGATCCTGAACAGGATTTTGTGTTTTAACAAAAATTTGAAGGACTTATTTTTAATACTGTTCCAGCTTACTTGCTACTTTTTGTGCTACATGCCAGCAACAGTGGGTAATGAAGATTTGATTTTTTTTTAATTGTACCACTATATATTGGTTCCATTAACTAACCAATACAGAAAAAAATTATACTTGCATTTGTCTGAAAAATGATAGTTCCTTTCTTCCTGTTTTAATTTTTTAGAAGCTTTTTACATCTTACACCAGCTCTGTTTCAGGGTCTTTTTAACAGATGTTGTCTGCGTTGCCTATCCTACACTGTGATGAAAAGAAGAGAATATTTTCTGACAGCTCTAACTCAGTCATTATGTGAAGAATAATCTTGCCTAAGAAGTAATGCCTCTGGTGCATGTACACAACTGCAGCACCCAAATACGGCTCCAGCACAGTCCTCCCCAGCGCTCAAGAGATTCACACTGGGATGTGCTGCCTTACTTCATCCACTCTTCACACCACAAGGATTTCCCACCAAGGACAACTACAGATGTTCTTTCGTGGATGAAGTGAGGTATTGTGTAGCTCTCAGTGAACGACCTTCTCCTTGTAGTACACCAGTACAAGCAACATAAAATATTTTAATTTTTCTATCGCTTAATAGAAAAATACATTCATTACTACAAGTCATCAGGTAGGCTCTGCAATCAAAGAATTTTTATAAAATTTATACAGCACTATTAACATGGGAAAGACCAACATGAATTATAAAATACTATCTTGGGAGAAATTTAAATTTGCCTGTTAAAAGAAAACTAATCTTTTGAAAAATAACAACTAAATGGGATCAGAACCATCTCTCAGTGCAGCTGAATGTTTTGGGTATTTTTCCCCCAGGGTTAGGAAAACACTTTTTCCTGTCATGAAAAAGACAAATCACAATCAGTCTGTCACATATAATTTGACAATTTGCAATGCTTGAACAGCAGGAGACTAAGGCACATATTTCAAACATTGCTACTGATAGAAGAGTTTTACAGCAGCTCCCAATTTCTATGCTGGATAAATGTCCTGGTTAAAACCCATTGTATAACAGATAGCCATGAAGGATTGGTGCACTGGAACCAAAGGAGCTACCTGATTAGTTTTGGTCTTCGAGTTGATAATTTTTTAAACATGCATGAGAAATCAACTACTGTGCTCCAAGGATCAAGCAAACTAACAGGTGTACATCTTGGCTCCTACAAATGCTATGACTAAAAAAGGGGAACTTTTCTGCATTAATTACAAGTTATAGCTTTAAGTAAATGGGTAGCAATTTGTGTCTGGTGTTTGGAAACAAAAATAGCTAACTAAAGCTTGCATCTTCCTCTGAAATTTCTCAAAGGAACTTTAAAAACCTCCACTTCTTCGAGATAAAGGCCATTTTCAAAGTCAAAACTGTCAAATAATATTGAAACTGCATTTATTGGGCCTATCGGGTGAAATGTCATAAATAAACATCTTTCCACTGAGTCACAATTTTATATTGCTTGATATACAGAAAAGATTAAGAGAAAAAGGAGATAAAGAATATCAAAACTCTTCCTGCTTATGTAAGGTCAAAAAACCCCAAAACAAGATGAAACCAAACCTGAGTGCATCACAAATCCTACAGCTTAAAAATACTGAGAAAACAGTAAAAATATTGCCATTAAAGTGGGTAAGGCAAAGGTACAGCCAACTTTCTCCTTGCTAATTTATTTTGTGGCTTTATTCTGAAAACCATGGCATGGGATTTCACACTGATTATCTCCCCATAATTTCCACATAAAGTATGTTCAGTTTGCAAGTAAACAGATCATTTTTTTCTCTTCCTACAAAGCACGGGAAGCACAGCCTGCCCTCTGAAATGCAAGCCAAGTCTGCAGTTTCTCGTGAATAATCACCAGTTAAAGGCTCAGCCTGCTCTGTCACACGTATTCACCAGCATTGCATGTGAGAAGCTGACTGGAACAATTCTATTTGCAGTGAAATAGGAGGACGAATTGAAACTCCTTCATTTCCTTCCAATTAGCTGCAGTGCAGCTCCCTCCTAACTTGGTTTTGTGGGATTTGAGAGATAGGAAAAGCAAGAGTTAGAACTGTTTCTGATGGGGCAGGAAGCAGCTGAGACCAGTGAACATCTTTGTAAGGGATTTTTACAAAACTGGTAGCGGATTGGAGACAGGATGAAACTTTGGTTGGCCATTGATCCAGGCCCTGTTGAAATGCCCGGCAATATGCTCTTGACCAATTCCTGAATTTATCAAAATTATTTTTCAAAGAGACTGTGACAGGTCAAAAGAAAACTCCACCCCGCACAGCTGATGCTGGCAGTAGCAAAGGCTGGAAAAGTGTAAGATCAGGCCAAGCTTTAACAATGCTTCTCCAGGATACTGGCTTATCTCCAGCAGCAGACAGCTCAGAGATTTTCTGAGCCAAGTCTGGCAGCATCCTGAGGGAAGGAGTGTACACATCTTGATTGCAAGCTACTGGCAAACAAGCTTCCCTTCTTTCTGTGTTCCCATTCTAGCCTAATCTAATATCCTTTTTATTTTTTTTTACTGGTAGAAGCAGTAAGCAATTGATACATACGGACCTTCTTTATATTTCATACACCTCTGTGATATTCTTCCTTACTAATCTTTCACCAGGCTGAAGGGTCCTATCCTAATTTATTGTGTCTTGCATGGATGGATGCCTTTCCAAATCCCTGGGCATCCTTCCCCAAATATTTACTTGTTGCTACATTATCCTTCTTGACGTGGGGGAGGGGAAACAGGATGGCACACCAGTGTCCAAAATGTGTGCACATCAGAGATTTGTGGAGAGGTGCAAAAAAGCTCTCTAAGTTGTCTGTTCCTTGTCATCATAAAGTGTCAGCCTGACTGAAGCCTCTTGGCTCTTCTGACCTAACAGAATTGGTTGGGTTTTGGGGTGTTATTATAAACCAGAATTCTAATTCTTAGACCCCGGAGTACTGTTATGATTTCAGAAATGAGAATTTTATCAGAAAATAAGTAGGACTGCAGCCCTCAACCTTTGGAAGGCTTGGCTGAGAACAAAATAGATCGGGAGGGCAAAAAGAAAAGGAAAAGTTATTACATTTTTTTTGTTAAGTTAAAAGGCTTATGATTTAGCCAGTTTTTGAGTAAATATAGGACTGGTGGATGAATAGTGGATTCCATTTTCCAGGCAGTACATAAGTCATAATACATACATAATCACATATTATTTTCTTTAATACAGTTACCAAGTTCTATCTTAAAACCACAGGGTTGCTTTTAACACCCATTAATAATATAAGAAGACTGAGCTAGAAATCTTCTGATGATTAAGAGCTTTCCATCCTACATAAATTACCAGCCCTTTTACTCTCCCCTCAATGTGATACCAGCTGCATCCTTCAGTTCACATAGCTTTTCCCTCTTTACTGATAGAGAAAAATATGCTTTCTCATCAGTCATTTCCCTACATTAAAAACAAGCCAGCTTTTTTGCTTGACTCTTCAGCATTTTGCTCTGCTAATAGCTTTCTTCTGCTCCCATTCCAGCTTGAATTAATCTATAGAGAGAAAAGCAGAATAGTGCACAGATATGCCAGACCAGGAAGCTCTTCTGAAATTCTCCTTATTTAAAAAGACCTCTGATAATGGCATAACTATGACAAACCTAGAAATATTTCACAAGCTCCCACATAAGATTACAGCTATTTTATTAAATTTTCTAGCTTTAGAATACTTCATGATACAGGCACATTTTCATTTTATGATCAATTAGTTCTCCAAGATTAATCAGCTTCACATTTGTTTCAGTCATTTCATCTTACAGCAGAAATTCCATTCAGTTCACCAGTACTCAGTTTTTCACTGTTGTACTATTACATGCATTACACAGGAATCTTTGTGTACTCAGAATTATTCATCCCTTCAGAAGATATTCCTCCCCTTCTCTTTATTAACAACACTTTCTAACTTTGTTAATAAAAATCATTGCACACTCCTACTTTTTTGTGTCAAGGTCACAAGTGGAACCACTCAATTAATTTTTGAATAAAGATATTTTGATTCAGAAAAGTCTGATAATTCTTAAATTAATTTAATTGTCTCTACCATAACTAACACATTCTTTACATGAAGTCACATTAAATTATTTACTGGATTTCTAAGAAATTAGACTGATTTTTATCTCCCTGTCTTTGAAAACCAGTCATGTAAAAAAGACATTCTATTGCTTTGGTAAAATGCAAGCTGGGTAAATCTATGCTACATTCCACTTTCATTTACCTCCACATTTTTGAAGTGTTCTAAAGTCTTGCACATAACTAACATACTATGTAGTCATAGATGCCACTATTTATTTTCTATTTTGTAAGTGCATGTCCCATGTTGACTGTTTTCCAGTTTTACCTTTCCCGATTCAAGAGGTTTATTTAAAAGCTCTGCTGCTGGATCTGCAGCTTCACGTGTGAGTTCATGCAGCACTGCAGGGAGATTATCTAGTTCCCCCAACATGAGTACATTAGGCTGCTTGACTTTTGGTTTCCACTTCAGTTGTTGTCATTTCCACATTCCCACTGCTATCATGATTCTGTTCCATATTCAGCATCACTATTCTTGTTGAAAATTGATCAAAAGATCTTAGAAACATAGCTAGTGACCCACACTTGGCCCACTGGAATCAAAAAGTTCAGAATTTTATAACTACAAGTAAAAACCTAATAAAAAAAAGGTTTGAAGGATTTCTGTGACAAATACTGCTTCCCAGTCTCTGATAGCTGAGGACTTACGGTATGGAAAAAACAATCCAAAACTGTATTATGCCACAGGGAAACAGAAGAAAACAAAACCGCTGACAACCCCAAAGGACCCTGCAATGGAAAGAATGCAGTTTTCCAGGGTGCTGCTGGACTCCATGAGATTTCTAATATTATTAAGGAATGACCTTGCCCCATGCAACATGCTCAAAGTATGGCAAGTTTCTGAATCTATAAAAGAAGGTCATTATCTACTGCTTCTTCCATTTGTTCTCTCTCCCTTTTAAGGCAAGAGGATAAGGTCTTCTTGGTTCCTGCTGCAAATCAAGGAAAACTCTGAAGTCTTGGATTAGTAAAAAATATAAACAATAGGCAAGACACATAATCAATAGAGAGAAATCTTCTCTCATTTTATCTTTTTAGAAGCCTTTTTAAAACTCTGTCCCAGGCACAATGGAAAACAAAGCCCACACATTCTTCTGTTTTTTTCTTTATTTATGTGCTGAAGACTCGGGCCTAATTACAGGAAGCTTGAAAACTGTCCTTATTACCTACTAATATGCTTTCCTATCTACAGAATACCTTCATAAAATATTTACACTGTCCAAATTTGCCTCAGATAGGCCTTTAGCCTGTGAAAAGTTTTAGGACCTTGAGTATGGGAGAGGTGATGTCCTCTGTAGAGACAGAATAAAACCTGCATTAGATAATTCTTCATGTCCTTTTTAGTTCTTAATAGTGAAAACTGGATTTATTCAGAGGGAGGAACTAGCCCTAAGATACTGCTGAAATGTCCAATAATATTTGTAATTTTTGCCACCCTCTATTTTATGAGGTTGGCATGCTTCTTAACTGATGGATTATTTAAGATAATTTAAATCTTCAATAATTTTTTTTGTTTTGTTATTTACTCTTATTATTTTTCCAAATTCCTCTGACTCTGTATTAGATAACTTCACAATACTTTACTCATCCTGTAGTGACTTTTAATTGTATTTACAGGAAGCTGTCACTCTCTAAGAATTAATTCTGACACCAGCTGAATACATTGTTAAAGTCTGAGGGGACTGTGAATGGAAAACATGTCAGAAAATAACTCCTTGTTAACAAGGAGGAAGGTAAAAAAAGCCACAAGATTTTTTAATGCTGTTATCCATGTATTATACTTGGAGTTTGTCTCACTGCGCCTTTGGTATTTGGTCTCACTCCTTTCTCTTGGTGTTTACAAAATCAGCTTCATCACTGAATTAAGCTGGTCCAATTGGAATTTTATCTCACTTATTTTCTCACTCCTGTCAGGAACACTTGATGCTGGCATGTATGGCAACACACGGGAGGAAAGGCTTGTTTTAACAACCACATTGACTTTTCAGCCTCTCTGTTACCACAGCCGTCAAATTCCAGTTTACTCTTCTAGGGGCCCTCATCATTCCACAGTCCAGTGTGGACAAAAAGAAAAATAATTTGGTCACTTAAGAGTGAGAAAGTCTATACTCCCAAAACAAAACCAGTCAGACAGCTATCTCAAAATTTACAGGCTCTGTTGACTGACTCCTTACCTCTTCTCTGACTCCAGTCTTCCCAGTGCCTCCCCTTGCTTCTCCCTCGCCACCATCCTGCACTTTTTCTGGAGGCTTTTCAACAGTTCAGTGACTGAATCATGTGAATACAAATAAATGAGAGGTCAAACAACACTCTTTTTCTTTTTTTTATCAGGATTATTTTGCCCACAGATCAAAAACTGATGGGAAGTAATATTTGAGACCAGCCCATAAGAAAACAAGAGGAAGATAAGAGCAATAAAAGCTCATTCTCACAGTCCCTCCCTTCTAAAAAGTTAACGCTCTGCTTAACCTACATATTTTTTCTACTGAAAAGAAGTACAAAACCAAAGAAATTATCAGGCAACCAAAATTATAAATTCAAATACTAAAAGATTGTTAAATCATAAAGTTGACATGCCATGCTTTGCAGGTATCTTGGCTCGACGGTGCAGAGTTAATTTCTGTAAAGATTTTTAAAGAACATAGAAGTGTAAATGAAACAACAGCTTCTGCTAAGGGTGTCATGCAACTATTGTTGTTATGGGAGAAACAAAATCAGTCTTTTAAAACTTGTTTCTGACATGTTTTTTTTCTACCAAGTCCAGATGGTCACAGGTAAATTCAATCCCTACATTTTTGTCTTCATAAACAAACCTTCCCTTCCATTTCCTTTTATCTCTTTCAGTTTTTTATAAGTGGTAGAAAAATGCACTAAATTTTAAAATTTTTTTGTCACTAAATATTATTAACTAGCAGTACATAGAGTTTGTTTTATTTTACTATGTATAACAAATGCGTGGTAGAAAAGTACATTTAGAAATTAATACTGTCCATGATTCAACAGAAAAAAAATCATGGAATTCAGATTTAATTTTGAGAGTTCTTAATCTACAGTCTTTTCACTATCTCAGAGGCCTTTGCCAGTTTAGGAGATTTAAAAATCATATGTATTACAAGACCTAAGTACAAAATATTCCTAAGAAAGAAATTGAAACTCTTGTTTATGTTAATAAATTCCAAACTTTTTCTATGTACCCCACCCCTTAACTTTACTTTCACTTAAAAAAAATATTAACTTCCACCACCCACTGATCAAGAAAAAGAGTCTGGCTTTTGAAGCTGGAAGCAGTTGACATCTTATAACTTAGTGGCTTCTGTGATGTATGATTTCTTTCTGTGATGAAAATGCACCTTTTAAAAACATTTAAAACATATGCATGATAAATTGGTCAGCTAAAATCTCCCAAACACATATTTTGCTTTCATATCATCCTGTCCCTTATTAAGCAATTATGGAAAAGAACACTGACTACACCACAGATGTTTCCTAATTAAGTGGATCAAGGGAGACACAGCTGCTAATGACTTTTTTTTTTGTTTTATGTGTGTGCTATTTATAGTCTGCTGTGCTAAATATAGACAGTAAAGTCTTAGTGTGAATCTAAATTCAGTTACCTTAAGAAAGAGTTTCTTAAAAATTGCTTGAAACTCTATTGTTTCAGAATTGTAATTTGACATAGACTACATGTGTGCCTGTAAGCATCAGCTCCTGAAGTTCACTTCTGTGTTCCTTCTCTACTGTTTTGTGTTTTTACCATTCACTGTCTAGTGTTTTGGGGGTTTTTTTTAGACACTTTCTTTCTCACTCTTTTGATTCCAGTGTCCTACCTTCTGCTCCATAAAGGTGTTTCAATAAGGCAGCTGATGTTCACTTCAGTCATTTGGGTAAATATTACAACATTTTGGTTGATTTTAGTATTGTCTATATTCATCTTTTGACAATATTAGCTGAACCTTCATAGAAAATTTCTTCTGATAACCTCAGATCTCTTCCTGACCCAAATAATAGAGTTAAGGGTGAAGTTGAGTTTGAACCATAGTGTACTTTGAAACTGATGTCCCAATTGTCCCCATTTGTCATCTTAGAGTTGTGTATGTTGGATAGTTTTGCATAAAGTTAAGCTGGAAGACCAGGAATACATTTAATTTGTTCCAACCACAAATAGCCACTCAATACACATGACCAGACTAACACTAGCAGAAAATGAATACCTTAATCTTATACAGTGGTGTCTTTAGCTCCTCAGCCTCATTGCATTCTCTTAACCCACTCTTCTGGGCCTCCCTGCCTGCCAGTGTAAAGCTGAACTATGTCACTCAACAAATGTGTGGATGGAGCTGTCTTCCATTCTAGTACCACCTTCTGGTTTTGAATAAACATTCGTGGTAAGTGTCACATAAAGAAAGTGCTGTTCTTTGAATGACATTATAGGAAAACTCTGAAATGGCTGCAGGTGAACCATTTAATAAGTGCAATAAGGAGAGAAAATCACAGCTGGGATTTTGAAAACTTTATCTGATGAGGCATACAGACAAAAGGCGGTTGAATGAGAGATGCAACGAGAGGCTCCAAGGAAAGCAGTATGGTTCCACAGGAAGAATGAAAGGACTCCTCCTGAATGAACAGACCATCCTAAAAATGACCTGGGACACCTTTGAGGACAATGGAGGATGGACATGTCACAAAAGAGCAGTAACATACTTAAATTCTGAGGGTTTGCCTTCTTCAGATACAGATAAAATCATTAGAAAAGTTCCCTGCTAATTAATTAGGCTTGAACCAAACATTGTTTTTCATTCTAGCATGTAAAGGACTCACTCACAAATTGTGGTAAAGATTTAATCACAGTTCGGAGTTGTCCTCCCAGCTCTGCTAAAGTCCCTTGAGTTTATGCAGTTGGTTCCGATGCATCCATAAACTTCAGCCATGATGGCTGTACCTAAATAAGAAAGTTAAACACTCTCAGGGTGCTGATAGGCTAAATGATTATATTTCTAGAGTGGTCACTGCGAATCTTCTTACCTGCATCATCTTTTACCAACCCAAATATTTCCCAAATAGAGTTTGGGAATATGCCCAGACCTAGAAGCATTGTCAGCTGGCGACGGTCCACTCCTTACCAGAGTAGCATTATACAGCATGATCATGACCAGAATGTGCCAATGATCCAGGCTGGGAAAAGGGGCCCTGGAAGCATTTAATTTCCTAATATAGATTAGCTGCTGAATTGAAGAATGAGCTTCATGCTTTTTCTGGCTCAGTCTACCGGAGTGTCTCCAGAGGGATAGGATATACGAATTAACCCTTCCAGTCTTTAAGGACTACCACTTCAACTGGGAGAACAAATCAGTAATAAAAGAGAATATCTACACACTAGTGTAACTAAAAGGTGGACATGATTTCATTGAGGGTTTATACAAAAGCTAGGCATTTTTTTCTAGAAAGAAATTCCTATGTTTAGAGGCTTTAAAAGCCAGGAGAGCACCTTTATTCAGAATAATGCTACTTGTTACCAGGGTAATGAACTTCAAATCTGCAACAAAAGCAATGATCCACTCACAATGGATGAGTTTGGCTCAATTTTGTCTCACTCAAAAACGTTTCCATATTTGAAAGAACTTCAGATGTATTTATAATCAGAAGTATGGTGAATGCTGCTTCTCTGCAAGTATTTTTCTATCTTTCATCATCTAGGATATTGTGTTTTCAGACTTGTAGTGATGAATGCTATAAAAGAAAATAACTTGATATTTATCAAGGGTAGTGAATTATTAATGCTCATAAAATAGCAAAGATAAAAAACCAAACCCAAAACACATTCTTATCAACATATCCACATGAATGAGCAGATAACTATGAAAGTAAAGTGTCAGGACTGACATGGCACAAACTCCATTCCTTCAAAGTTTTAATTCAAAATTAAATGCTACTTTTAAGAACGCAGGCAGTTTACAAAATTTGTATCCCCACAAATCTGTTACAATAAAAAAAACTCAAAAGATTTGTGGATACATAAAAATGATACACTGATAGATAAAATCCTGCTCCAAAACCTTTATAGTCCAGCTGAGACTGGACTCAGCAAAAAAACAAGACAAAAAGATGAGGTATATCATACGCTAATGAGAGAGGGAAGCAAGTCTAAGAAAAAGGTGAGTTTCACAGATGAGACTGGAGCTAAAAAGCTCTGGAGGTCCTAGAGAAACACTAAATATGCTTGAGGATGTAAGAGAGTAGTGCAAAGAAACAGGACCATGCATACAGGAATACCAAAAGGGTGTTCGTGGAGACCCCAAAGTCCTGGATTATCTCCTCTTATTTTACTTCTTGGAAACCAAAAAAACGGACTCAGGTTAATGCTGACAGAATCATCTGTTCACAGTCTGCTGAGCGTCCTTCAGTGCTCCGTGATGGGTTGAACAAAGAATTCTTAGGAACTCCCAGCTCAGTGCTGGAGTGTAGTTTGACTTGTCCTTGCTGGAATCATGGATCCTCCATATCCAGTGGAATTGCATGTCTAGCAGGTCAGATCCATGAATTCTGTAAAGATTTTAAGGTAAAATCATATATTTATTGAAACTGTAGATGGATGTTAGAACAGCTTCATAAAAGGAGAATAGATTCTCAAGGTTATGCTTAACAGCAAGGATCCTCAGTAGCAGGTATGATTTCTCCAGTAGTCTCTGAGGCTGGCTAGCAAGGCTCTGCAATCTTTTTTGAGGTGTTGGGTGTATCTGCTCTGATCAAAAGAAGCAATAGGGTTATACTGGGTTTAAGCCATTAGAAGTAGAGGCCAATGAGGCGCATAGACTGCATCACTGATGGTGATGAATGCAGCAAGATAACACTGCATGTAATCTTCCTTTGCTGAAACTGAAGCAGAACCATTGTGTTAAAAAACTCACAACAGGTAATAGCACAAATAGACTCTTATTCTAGTGCATTCCTATGTTTGATGACACTACACATTTTTTATGAGGAATAATTTCATACTGCTCTGTTGTAGGAATGTCTAATGCCTTTATTTTCTGCTTAGAATATTCTTTCTGATGCTCAAGGATCAAACACTTAATGAGTCCTTCAATATTATCTATTCACTGTAAGTGGTAGAGTAAAAGCTTCACGGAAAAGAGTCTATTTGATCTAATACATATATTTTTATATCCTATTATGAATTCCATATTTTGCCTTTTGATGTAAATTCCCATATGTGGTCCTTATGGAGCCCTTTCTAATTATTTCATTATGGTGCTAAATCATTCCTGATCAACAGATAGGGATTATGATTTCAAAAACATGATTTAGGCATTTCAGAATGCATGGAAGACAAACATTAAAACCAAACAAATATGTTTATTTTCATGCACAATGAATTCAAAAATTTCTATAAAAATATATGTATTATTAACATTTAATAAAGGAGAGGGAGGAAAATGTAGATTTTTAAGCAGTTTGGAATTTCAGCTCTCCTTTTCACTGCTGCAAATTGGCTATGATCAGATGCCTTGCTAGTCCTGAACTGACAGTATCTAGCTTTGTATTGTAAGCCTTAAATAACCCAGCCTGGTAGTAGGGATCTGTTCAAACATGATTTCAAAATTACAGTTATAGTGACTTTGGATATTGTATTTTTTTTCTTGCTTTGAAAAACATATAATTAAAATTATTATTTAAACACAAACACATTAAAAGATTATAACTCCAAGGGTTCACTTTTGCTCCTATGTACAGGTCATTCTATAATAGGGGTTTGAAATACACTTTCGAGAACTTGCCTATAAAATGTTCTTTTCCTTTACCTAAGAATTGGGCTGATTCCTCTACCAATTAATTATAATTTAATCCTTCAGCCTATTCCAGTTTTTATGTGATAATAATTATTGTTTGTCTGAATGATATAAAGTAACACAAGATATGTTTATTTCTTTTTCCTTATAATCTTCAGAGATTAAACTTTGCATTCTTATTATGGATATCAACTTTATTTTATGGGGTCTAATGTGTTTTGTGAAAATGCTGGGCTGAAGAACAGGTGGTATTTTGCATTTTTGTTCTCTGACAGTCCTGCGAGGAGACTAGTGCAAACCTTTGTCATGGTTTAGGAATGGCACTCCCCAGTTTAGTGCCCCCTCTCTGAGACTCACCCAAATCAGACACCGCTCGCTTGCTCCTGCCCCACACCTTCCCTTCCCACTCCAGGGATGGAGTTGAGAATTGGAGGCACAAAAAGGTGAAAATCACGGGTTAAGAGAAGAAACAATTTACTGGAAACAGCAATAAGATGAGGAATGACCAGTAACAGCAACAAGACCAATAACAAAAGTATACAGAAACAGAGAATGATTCCCATGCAAAAATGCTCACTGCAGAGCCCAACAGGACTGGACCGCAGACATATTTTCCCAACAGGAAAAGGGACAACCTTTCTCCTGGGAACTGAGAGAGAGTCCCTTTCCCCTGCCCCCTGGCAATGATGTAAGATGACACCTAAAGACATTAGGGTCTAGGCTACTTGGTCCACTAGGACAACCGTCCTGCAAGCAATTTACCAGGAGCTCTTCAGCACACTCTATGTCCTTAATGCTTTTGTGCCTAATGGAATTTGGGTTGCTTCAACCATTTAATTATAAAGCAAATTTTATATAGAGTGAGAATACCTTTCTTTCATTTCTTTCTTTTTTTTTTTTTCTTTTCTTTCTTTTTTAAGACATTCAGATGGTTTAACATGCAATATTCTTAGAAAATGCCCTGATTGCACTCAGTTCTTTGTGGGTGATTGCTTCACCCACAAAGAGGGATTTCAGTCACATTTTGGAAGCACTGATAACATTAGATAGCAACTTGGCTGTTGTGCTTTTCACTAACTGTGGAGTCTGAGAAGGAATGTTTGGTTAAGGTATTTTTAGAGATTTCATATCTAATAAAAGATAATTGCTATGATTTCATCCTGGGATAATGGTTAGTCAGCAAGTCTAAGGCTGAGCAAAGGGATTCTTACACACAGTGTGTAGAAAGCAACACATTTGGTGATTTAAACATTCAAGAAGCGGAGCTGTGTCCAAATGCAAGATATCTTCCCAAGGAGGATGTGCTCTTACAGAAAGGGTTCTGCAGGGAACAACTATCTAATAATTTCTTTCTTTCTACCATCATCACCTAAATCATCCCAAAGTTACTTTCACCCACATGTTCTTTATGCGAGTGTTGATCCCAATCAAGCATTAGAACATCTGGCAGTCTGTTCTCTTTACATTGAACCTGTATGTGCTGAACAGGCAAATAATTTTGGATATTGTTGATGTTTTAGTCCACAATGACTTTTCTACAATTATAATTTCGACAAATACAATTTCAAATAAATGTTGAACAAAGAAGAAGAGAGGATTATTTGGTTGATCAACCTTTGAAGGTATAAATAGAATCCTGTAAAACTGAGTTCTGTTTGATCTGGATGACCAAGGCCATGTCCTGTGAGTGTGCTAATCTTTCCCATACACTCACAGACTGTCTGACTGAAGGCTGCAAAGCTTATATGATAGAAATCATATAAGTCTAGCACTGGGAATATGAGTATGACTTGACTATGAGAAATGTTACAGATTTGACAGTCTCCTTAGTTTCCTGCACTTGAATAAATACTGAATGAGTGCCTCATGCCTCCGTGCCAGTAAGGTCTGGAAAATGTCCAATCTGTTTCCAGCTCTAGACTTTGAACAGATTGTTTCCGGTCCCTTAGTCTTTCAGACTCTGTATTTAAATTGCCTCAACTCCTGAAACTATCATTCTTGACTGGATGACTCTTTGTTTCATATGAGGCCAAAATTGTATCTCTAGGAACAACCTGAATTCCTGTCTAGATTCTTAAGGCCATGACACATGCTTCGCAGTGCACAACTTTGATATGAATTTTTAGAACTTTTGAGGAAAATTGTTTGAGAATGATAGTGATTTTTGATGGTCAAGTATAGAAGTGTCACAGATCCTTCAATGGACACTCTTACAAGCTATGATCATCTTGTCTCTTGTGAGTAGTTAGGCCCAATCTTCCTGTCAAGGTGAAAAGGCATTGCTGATTCCTTATTTTCCGTTATCTTCCTGATTGCCTGTCATGTTTGAGGCATGAGAAAGTGCAGCAAACTGAGAGCAGATAAGCGTTTGGTAAATTTTTGTGTGAACCACTGATCAGCTTCACATCTTAGTCAGATAAACTTCACTTAGTTTAGCTGCTTTCTCTGGAAACTTGGGTTATAAACAGCAGTTTAAATGTCCCTGCATCACAATTGCCAGTTCCTGTGGTAGTGGAGTTAGATCTAGATGAGACGCTACTGTGCCAAAACGCTGGGGTTTACAAATGAGTGAACTCTTGGGCATCAGCTGTTCTAGTATTCACAGCCCTAGAAAATCATGCTGAAAAACCAAAGCCGTTTGTTGAACACACGTAGTGTACTCCACTTATCTCCAATTCAGTTTCTTAATAGTGGTTCTTGAGATATTTGGGGGAAACTCCTTTTTGTTCCTGCCACTAATAGACTTGTCAGTGAATGTCGAATGTCTCTCAAAGTTTCAGTCAGGATGCAGCAGTGTTGGAGGACCTGGAGATGACACTTTGTGGTTACTGGGGTGCTCTCATCAGGCCTCTGAGGCCTCAAACTTAAGGCCACAAATTTCTGGCTTTGAGAAGTGGGTTAGCATATTATCCCTTACCTTGAAACTTTTCTATATGGTTATGTCCAATATTATTACTCATTCCTGAAGACAGAAGAGTTACATATGTTATTAGAAGAAAAGCATTTTTGAGGGAAGAAAACTAATTTTCATTTTCAAGTCTAAGGAATGTTATACTATACCTGTAACAATAATGATAGTGAAGGAAAGCACGCCTACAAGAGCCTGAGGGTGCAGCATGACCTAGGTTCCTCAACGTCCAACCTAATGCATTTTTTTTGTCTGAAATATAAATCTTTTATTTCACTCAGGACTACATAACTGAGCAGAATAATATTGAAATAATTCTAAAAATCCTGCAAATCAATTACCAATTGCACCTCCAAAATAAACAGGCATCTTTTAACTGTGCAGCAGACAACTCTGTAACAAATGAGACTGTCCAGAAACCGCCTGCAAAGCTGTTGAAGTTATATTCAGCACAGGGGTGCAGCATGAAAAAACAAATGCCCATGTTAATGATTTCTTTCAGCTCCAGTAAGTGGAACGATTGGAGTTCTGGATGATTGATGATTCTTCTATTAGTCATAAAAGCCTTCTAGAAATTACCTGTTTAGTTTAAAATGAGTACTTAGTTTTCGCTTGCTCCAAAGTCCCAGAGTACTTGATATACAGTTGCTTTCATAGTGCAGCAATTTTGCAATATTAACAATTTGATCTGGAAACTTTGTTAAATTCTAATTATCCATGACAGTAAATAAATTTTAGTTTCTTGATCCATACCAATAACTAAAGTTTCCATTTATTGAAGTTTTCACTTAAAAAATTCCCATGCAGTTTTATAGCAAAATGAAGGTAAATAATGCAATTGGTATTCCAGTGATATTTCAAATCATTCTAGAATCCTCGAACTGATTAGATCCAATTTATTAAGTTAATTTCTTTGAGAACTTTACAAAACCTTAAAAAGACAAGATTTTAAAAAGTATATTTCATTTTATAAAGAACATGACATTTTTTTCTTCCCCAAATCTTAATTTAGGGATATTTTGGTCATTTTATAAGAGGCAATGATGCATGAATCAAGATGACATGAAAAGAACAATTGCAGGCTATATAGTAGTTATAAAGTTTAAAAATCAAATTAATGAATAAATGTCAGAATTTTTACTTTGTAGTTTGATTTTAGTCTTACAAGAGCTGCCTTACAAGAGCTATCTAAGTTTGAAAACCAAATTAGATGACTTTTCTAGTTGCCGTAATAATGTTATCTATGGTCTTCACAGACACTTATGCATTTTTCTTAGATGTGTTCTTCAAAAACTGATTGACAACTGACGAATAAGATCAAAATAGAACAAAATAACTGTGAATTACCCTCTGTGTTAACTAGTACTCATTCAACTTTCATATTAATAAGCTGGATATAGAGCCATATATGTTGATGTGCATATGCATGCTCACACATTATTACATATATATACACACAGACTTCTGAAATTATTTCTGTTTGCTGGTTAGTTCTTTTTCTTCTGAATTTTTACAGTAGATTTGGGTGCTACTGAAAGAACACAGAGATCTCCTTCAACTACAAGTGTGACGTTCTCCTGTTGCTTTGCAGCTCTTCCCATCCAACTCTCACCAATGTGAGCATCGGAAGTTAATTCACCAATTTGACCTTAATCTACACAGAGGACTGCACAAATAAAGCTCTTCTTTAGTTAGCAGGAAGTTGTCTGCCAAAGTGTGATGTTATATAGTTTTCACCTAAATGAAAATATAACACACATGAAACTTGACGTGGATTTGAGACATTCCTTGCAGAATTCTGGATACATAAACCAATGAATAGACTATGCTCATTAACACACGTGCAATTCTTAGGTGATAGTCTAAACATCAATAAGTTTAAGCAAACAAGTTACAATCCCTGCTGAAAACATTCTTTATTTTACCTTCTTCTCAGTGTTTAGTGTACGAACACAACTGAATGGAGGTTGTGCTTGCCAAATGGAAGAGAGGTTTCCAGCGTTTTGCCTCACACCCCAGAGCATTTATGGCTGTGTAGCCACGACATGCCTTTCTTATCATTTACCCATAGGCTGTGTAAAACCCTACCAGGTTCTTTTTGGTATTTAACCCATTAATGAAACACAGAAATTATGGAACATTTTGAGGTTTTGCTACACAATGCCTGACATTCTTCAAACAGGTGGCTGTACAACCAAAAAAAAAGGGGCCATTCTAATCTTAAGAGGTAAGAGGGGTAGGTGAGGTCGGAGAAGAGGTGACACAGCAATACTGGGCTACACCAAAGGCAGTACAGCATATGGAGAGGAATCTCAAAGAGTGAGACTTGATACTAATCCCTCCTGGTGTGGATTACAACCACAACATAAAGCTGTGTGCCAAAATTGACAGGGCCTGAAATCCACCCGCAAGGGAAAATAATTTGAGGATATTTTGATCATTTTATAAGAGGCAATGAGGCATGAATTAAGATGACATGAAAAGAACAATCGCAAGGAAGAAAGCTGGCTAACCAACACAGTGGTACCAGGTGCAATTGACCACTCCAGAAGAAGAAAGGCAAAGCAGAAGAAACAATAAGAATGATGGGACATGTTTTCCAGGAAAGAGCTTTTTCATCTCTTTGAAAAACTGAGGTTTATATCATGGTTTATGGAGGATTGCCACAGGAGCTGTCAGGTTAATACAGTTTCCATGGTAAACAAATAGAGGAATGAGTCCTTCCAAAACCATCTCTAAGAGCGCTGTCTTCCTAGCAATTTTCAAACAGCACAAAGTTAAGTTTCCTTTAATTTCTGAGGCAGAATTGAGGCCCATCATTAATTTTTGTGCTACATGAATCTTATACCAACCATCCTGAAAATATCACAAAAATATGAAGAACTGCTCTTGAAGTGATTACTCCATTTAATGTATGGACACAGTTCATTAACTGTCTACTGTAATATAAATGAGCTCGTATCACTTCTAACACTTTGGCTATTTGCTGACAGGGAGAAAGAACATAACTGCATATTTTATCCTTTCATATACACTCTGAAAAAGCAGTTACTTTGTTCTGTCAGCCATGAGCAAAAGGTCTGGTGCTATCCCTCCCCTGGCTGAACTCCCCTCCTCCTCCTTGCAGGGTTATAAAACACACACTGGAAAATCCTACCTATTGCTATAACAGTTCACCGTGAGACAATACAGAGAAAAGTAGAAAAGTTACAACAGAAACCTTGAAGCTTAACTGAGAAAAAAACCCTTCGGTGTATCATGAGACTCACAACAATATCCAGAGGGGATGTAGTCTGCCATGTGTTTCACCTGTGTGGAGTTTATTACAGAGTTGGAGATTACATTTGTTGTCTTGGAACAGAACAAGTATTGATTTATCCAGGATGAAATGCATTTTAGCTCTCTCCAATTTATTCTAAAAAGTAATCTCGGCCCCTCAGTCAATCTGAAGAGATACAGGTAATTCCAGAGGGCAATTCATTTTCTCCTAAAGGCTCTAAAATAAGCTGGATATTGTTCTGTACAGAGGGAGTCTAAATGCTAAATAGCCTTTAACATTTAAAAAAATCTTGCAGAACCATCTCTGATATTTAACAGCTTAATTTTTTTTTTTTTTTTTTACAAAAACAGAAGGAAAAAAAAAGAAAATATGAATAAGAAAATAAGCAATAATTACCAGAACAAATACCTATAGAGTTGTTATGAAATTCTCGTAGATTTGGTGCTAGACTAACTGTAGATAAACCACACAGTAATGTTTTGTTCTACAATGCACATTTCACTTTACCTGAAACAGATAATTGAAGAATAGAATGGCTGTTCTCATCCAGATAGTTCATTTGCTACTGTGATGTTTTAAATCTTGGTAAATTATGCTCCATCCCAATTAACAACTAGACCTCATGTCCTCCCAGGTATTTTGCTGCGAAGCTCAAACCAGTATACCTGCTCCTCTATTCTACTCTAATAATTAGGTAGCAAGCTGATAGCTGCCAGACAGAAAGCTGTTATCCAACTCTTCCTCCAGTCCTGTAATAACAAAAACACTTCTCGTGGCCAGAGTCTCCATTAACTTGCTTTCCTTGTCAATTTTGCTTCTGGTTTTTATATTATCTCAAATGGAAATCTTCGGTGGTGTGGTAGGTAACTAATGCAAAATGCTTATTTAAAACATTCACATCATTGTGCGAATCCCTGTGGTCTTGATTCAGAAGTGCCAGAAGGTACTTCTTCCCTCTAACAGTCCTAGATGGCATGCACTCAGAGCTCTGTAACTCGGTCTTCAGATAAAAAAAATCTCAAGGTGAAGTAATCTCAAATGCTTGTTTTCATTTGCACTTATAAGGAACAAGAAATTTTCTCATAGAAAGATAAAATTTGTCATAAACCACCCACATGCAGGACCCACATGCACTTGAAAATCTGGGCACTCCTTGAGCTGTGGTGTGTTTCAGGTGAATTGGCTTCTCTTTCTTCTCTGTCTAACACTCACACATTTCCTTTTATCCTGGCCATCTTTCTCTCCTTTTCTTACTTTTCTTTCTTAAACCTGTTGAACTCTCCTACCCAAAACTGGACTCCTGTGAGAGATCTAATCAATTAACTCTGAGCCCTCTTTGTGCTGAAGGAGAGAGTTACATACAGTAATAGATGTTATTATAGCTATATATTTTCTCTCTGGAACTTTCAAACCCCACCAGAAGCTGCACTAAGCTTATTAGGAGCACTCACCACAGTCTTGTGTATTCTACGGGTTCCCTGTCTGGAGTGAGGAAGATCTCCTTATGGCCTGTGGGACTGCCTCATGTGCTCCTGCATTTTGCAAATTACAATTGAATCTATCCACTTAGAACACATCTTAAGTATTTAATGTGGAATAAAATAAAAGAATAGTTTCAAGTCATCTGAAAGGACTTCTTTTTCATGTAACCTTCAAAAAATTAAAAGCACAATTCTTAATACCATTTATCCTCAGCTATTTTTTACCACAAATGCAATATAAAATTTACCCAAAAGTTTCTTAAGAGTATATCTATCACTGGGAGAAAAAATAATTCGTAGTGTACATAAAAGAAGAGAAAGTGTTCTTAACATTCCTCTTAACAATAACATAAACTGAAACATGTCTACTTATTTTTATCTGATATTAAATTCAATGGAGGAGTGGACTGAGGAAGATTTTCTTGGGTGCAAGACCCAGTTCCACAAACTCACGTTTCCCAGTGTCCTAGTGGGGGATGACACCAGCAATGACCCTGGGGCATACGTGTTCTCAAGGGCAGTTGCAACAGGGCTGCAGCTTCCAGGAAAGGCGCCAGGCACAGGGTTTGTCACGGAGCAGAGAGAGGCACCACTGGCTGCACACAGGGCAAACTGCAGCTCCTCCTCCACAGACAAGATTGCTATGGGCCCAGTGCCAGACATGTTTCAGACAGTAAATAATATGTAAAATTGGTGAATACACATGACTTTCTCAATTCCACCAGTTAGGCAGCCGATAAAAGAAATATTGTTATTATTCTATTTAATTAGCAGTGCAATTCTGGTTCCAGAAATTCTGCTGGGGAAAGGAAAGTCAGGAAAACTGAAGGGTTACTGAAAAGCCTTATAAGAAACAGGCTTTCTAGCTGTCACAAAAAAGGACTTATTAGAGACATATTTCAAATCCTTCCTATAGCGTATTTTATTGTATGGCAGTTTTCCTTTCTTTGCTTTACTCCTTTTCACACTTTTGTCTGTCATATCTTTAATACATTTTTTTTCCATTGTCTCTGCAACTGGACATCACAATTCAGTAAGTGAGCTTCTAAAAATATTTCAGAACCATCCATGTTCAGATTAAATTGACCATCTCAAGCAAGCAAAGCTTTATAAATAATTTTGCTCACTTGAATCAACAATGCATGGCTGAAAACAAGAGCATTTATATTTAAAACCTAGAACTTTAGTTCTAAAAACTGAATCTGGACTTTCTGTACATTCTGTGTTAAAATTTTTCTAAATATAACCACATAACACCTCAATGGAGTATGACTCTTTCCCATATATTTTTTAGTAGTGCCATACTACCTTGTTATATGAGGCAGTGTTCTATACATGCATATAGAGTGGTCTGTGCTTGTGATAGGCTTGGAAACTTTTTCATAAGAAATGGCTGGTTATTCAAACTTTCTCGTTTCTCTGTATCTCATCTGATTATTTCCCATAAGTATGTTCTGTCTCTTGTTGAAGATCGCACGTGAAAAATGTCATAGTCAATACTTTTGTTTCTCAAAACTGATATACAGAAGGGTTTGGGCTTTCAAAATCGAATGTGAAAGCGGATTATAGCTATAACCATGGAATTGCTACCACAGCATCATAAAACAGCATAAAAGACTGTCAAACTTTCAGCACTTGAAAAGAAAGCCTTATTTAAAAAATCTTTCCATATGTTAATCAGATGTTCACACTACTTTACTTTATTTTGATGTTAAATCTACCCAGAGACAGATATTATTATATCCAACCACCATCAAGTGGCATTAACTTTCTGGAGAAAACTGAAAAGATACAAATGTGTCTTTATCGTGTGTGTGCTAAATGGAGCTTTGCTTTGTTAAACTGGCTTGGAACAATTATACCGCTAAGTGAGAGCCACATAAAGAAAGATGCATATGTGCAAAAATAATGAGAACAAAACTAAAACCAGTTCAGGGACCTTCACAGCTTTTTCCAAATCTTGCAGTATGGTATCTACTGGAAATTTTCTCAGGCAAATAGCTAAGGAAGATTAAATCACTGACTAAGAACTTATTTATGAGGGGGGAGGGCAAAAGGAAAGTAATAGACATCAAAATAAAATAAAGAACAGTCAAACAACTCCATTTGTCCTAAGACACTTCAAATTTTATGTTATTCCATATATATCTTGCTGGAAGTCCACCTCTCTGCATTTAAGAGCATTTAATGAAAGTGAAAATCAGCCACCATGCACACAATTAAACAACAAAATTATACAATCATTGTGATTCCCATTAGCACAGATTGTTTAAGATCTTTGGTTTGTCATTCAATTATCAGAAACTGGATTATCCTGATTTCTGATAATCCTGACACTGCTTCAAACATGAAGTATTTTCATGAGAAGAATTTCAGACTAGAATTATCTGTTGAAACTGCCCACCAGTTTAAGCTTATCCTTTTAATAGCTCCTATCTTGTTGGTGCTTTAATTTAAAATTAACTTTTCAAGAGGCATTTAGTCAAGGCCTACAGATAGAGATTTTGTACACTTTCAAAAACCATAAAGCAGCAAAATTTTATTCAGACCAACAGAATAGTCTTCAAGCAGAATAAGATATTCATAGGCATAGACAAAACAAGAAACACTTGTATCGTTACCTCATCATCCTCTCCTGACCACTTTTGAGCAATAGATGGGACAGGATCCTCTCAGTGTCCTTTTGCTGGGCTCAATTTCTCCACAACATGGAGCTTCTCTCATCTCAGCTTTCTCTCCAACTTCTCTGAAGTTGGTGGAGTCCCTTTGATTTATAATTAGAAGTGCTTTTCTTCTTCTTTCTGACTCCATAGTCCTTTTATGTGTGACTAACTTGGTCAGTATGTTTTTAAAGTGCTTTACTTTCCCACTGAGAAAAATGTAATTGGGACAAAACCTACTCTTCTGGAGACAAACTACAGAAAAAAATAGCTTAAGGCACTCCTGTATTTGATATGGGCCCAGCGTACACATACCTACTAATATAATTCCATTACAAATATACAGACATGGAGAACACTCCTCATCTATTTTCATAACACAAGGAGTTCAGGGAGAAAGCACAGCAGCCTGTGTAGTAGTCATTAAAGATGCCTTAGTCTCAACTTACATTCAAAAGTTGTGGGTTTTGCAGGCTGAAGCATCATGTGCTAAAAATTTGAAGCCACTGTTGCAGTCTTTGTCTATTGATTGAATCAGGAAAAGGAAAACATTGTTCCATGCTCTCCCTGCTCCAATATAACATGCTTAAAATAGTACTCCATGTAGTAGTTTCTCTGAATTTTCCTCACAGTTGTCAGACAGGACCCATGCCAGGGATGAGAACTTGGCAAAGGAGTGGAAGATAACACTGAGCAGAGCACTGCTTCCTAACGAAATGGGTACCATGAACTTGCTTAAGGACTAGAGTTGGTTTAGCTAAGAACAAAATCAATTGATTTCAAAATCATGGTGCAGGGTTTTTTCTATTATCGGTAGGAATGAAATACCTGATTTGGGGAAAGTGATGTGTGCTCTCTTGGACCTGAAAAGTTGTAGAAGTTTTGTAGGTGAGTTCATGGAGGAGGCTTAGCTTAACTAACTTGCTGGGAATTTCCCCTTTCTGAAGTCTGGCTAGACTACCACCATGCTCCAGCTACATCCAGCTGTCAGAATAGCTCTTTGTGGCTATTGGGGGATATCAGTGTGAAATTAACTGTGAAGTGAAAAAGACCTGTAACTGAACCTTTTCTGGCAGTTTGTCTAGTCCAAAGCAAGAAGCAGTGATTAAAAAGGTTGTTATGAACAGTAAGAATACCACACCCCAAACTATTTGCTTGCACTTTGAACCAGAGCATTATAGAGCAAATGCATGACTTATGTTGTAGCTTCGTGTTGTCTGTACAAAACCTTTCATAAGGTTAAAGGATACAACTGCCACCCTTTGAGACGAAGCGGTCATCTGAGTTTAGGAGAAACTCTACAGCTTTTGCATTCAGCTTGGGTTGAGACTTTTAGAACGGTTCAGGCATCTAATTCCCACATCAGTTTTGCTGGACAGTAACATAAGCAGAAAGTGAGAAACAGCTCCTGGGGCTAATGCCCAGATTTGCACTGTAATACAGCTAAAACTACAAGAATAGATGGGTTCCAAACCCCAGTACACCAGGGACAAACTAGGAGAGTTTCTGCTGTGCTTAAGTTAGTGTTTTTCTCTTATGAAGTATGAACTACAAACTCATGTTCTGAATGCGAGTATATTTATTAAAAGTAATAACACCAACACCATAAGTAATAACAGCAACATCTTGAGTGAATCTTGGCCATTATAAATTCATTTTTCTTGAGTAAGTTATCAGCTCTCACTCTCTCTGGCAAGGAAAATCCACTTGCAGAAAATGTGTTTAATTATAAAGCAAAATTTGCGTAGCATGAGAATACATTTCTTTAATTTCTTTTAAAATAATTTCAGCTGGTTTAACATGCAATATTCCTTCTTAGAAAAGCTTGCTTTGCAAATAGAAATGTGGACTAAACAGGCTTATTTCTCAGATCCTCACAGTTGCAGCGACTTTACTAACAGCATGATTTCGAATTGTGATGGTGCTCTTAACAGAGAGGAGAAATTGCAGTTCCCGGGACTCAATATGATTAGGAATACTACTGGGAATGGAAAACCCAGAAAAATTTACCTCATGACTATCGTCATCCTCAAGACACACAATGATATCAGTTTCTAAATCTAAATCTCTTTGTAAATTTCAGTTCTGGCTTTAGGGCTTGTTGCTGTAGGGATTCTTTTTTCTTTGCAGAGTTTCTGATCTTTATCAGCATTCAACATTTCTGAGTAAAAGGCATTTCTCTTGAATGGCCCATGCACCTTCATAGCTGTTTGCAATCTGACAAGTAGAAATACTGAACGTTCTTACTTTTCTCTCCATTGTGCTTTAAATGATGAAAGGAGGAAGAGAGCTCATTGCCAGTAAAGATGCAATTGAACATACAAATCACCTTGTCCCACAAATCAATTAAAGCCATGTGAATTTTTTATTGAAAAAACCCCAAAGATCTTAATTTAAATCCAACTAATTCAGTTTTCATTTATGAACTAGCAATAATGTTCTTAAAAGCTCAGTTCAGGATGAAATATTAGTCATTTATGGTAGATCTGAGAGAATGAGGAAGCAGAGGGAGGGGAAATACCATTCACTGGGCTGAGCCAGGGTGGCAAAGAGAGTAGGGTAAGAACTGCAATAGGGGAAATGGCAGCTAAATGTTGCTGAGATGTGCAACTTAACTTGCAAACCCTCTCTCTAACACCTTTTTATTATTGTGTTCAGTTTTCCAAATAAAATAGGATTGTGCAGTTAGAAACTTCTTATCTGATCAGATAAATCTACTGACAAAGTAACCATAAACTGAGCAAATTGACAGCTGCTATTGTGGTTGCTGGAACTTGAGAGCTATTTCCTCTTGTGAGGCAATGTATTTTCATGGCATATAAACTAAAATTACACACACACAAAAGAAATCAAGTTGAAGTTAACTATTACAATAGGTGTTCATAATTCTGAGGAAAGGTGGTAGCACAATTTTGCTTTAAATACTTGTTTGTATTTTGCTCATCAATAATATCACTATGGATTTATCTGTAAGACTTAGGAATAATTGCTGGGATTGCATGATCCTTTAAATCCATCCTTAATGGTAGTGGATTTTGTTATAGTGACTGAATTGGAGGAGCTCTTCCTGCTAATCCAATCCTACCATGTACTTAAAAGGAGCCACTAGCATAACCTCTTCTAAAACTTCTTTGCGTCTTCACGGTCTCAGACTTCTCTTGCTATTCTTTTCTTTTTCGATTTCTGTATTTTTATTTTTTCTTTTTTTTTTTTTTTATCATTTGGAATTCTGCCCCTCCTTCAGCATACAAAATCTGAGGATATTCTTCCCTAAATCTAGCAACAGATGAAGACAGCTGCAGATAAAGTAACTTCAGCTACTTTATCTGAACCATCAGCTGCAGCCAGCGGTTCCAGCTTGTTGGAACGCCACCATCTATATGCTTGAGAGACTTTCTGGAACCATACAGCACTACGGATGACTGCTAGGGGAGTCATAACATAAGACATGCAGATGTTCCTACTTACTCCACCCAGTCCCAGTTTATTTAATACATTGAACTATCTTAGCTTCTTAAGGAAGCAAGAAATGACAAGCATTAAAATGCCATGGACCACTCGTTTATGACATGTACTTCTCCCTTGGACTAAAGATCCTGATACCACAGAGCAAAAGAACAACTAAGGTCTTACTCCAATGCAACATCTCAAAAAAAAAAAAAAAAAAACACCCGGGACTTTCTGTCCCTCAAAAAACTGTTTACATCAGAGCAGAGTTAAAAAAAAAAAACCAGCAATGAATCACTAGTAAAGTCTTTGCTAAAGTTACAAGAGGCCTGAAAGGCTGATGGAAAATTTTACTGATTATAGAAGTACTCTTTCTTTTTTTTTTTTTTTACATCTCCTAGCACATTTGAACTGTAATGTACTGATAGGGTAAAACATGTAAAGTAGATGCAGAAAGATGCTAGGTTTTAAGTATTAAAATAGGAGTGCTGAAACCCTCTCTCCCTCTCTCCGTCACTGTGAATGGTTATGTTCTCAGAGCCACAGCCTGGGAAGAATAGATAGGAGACAAACAAGGAAAATATGGAAAAAATTATCTCCTGTGTGCTTTTTATACAGGACATAGGGTTTGAAGGCACAACAGAGAAAATTCCATGTTATGAGGGAGGTCTGGAAAGCCTGTGCCTCTGTGAAGTTTTCCTTTTTGTAGTGCCCCAAATTAGATGACAAACAAGGCTCTTGGGCCAGCTGTTCCCAGCTTCAGCAAAAGCGGGTGGAATGTAAAGCTGTTCAGTTCCAGCAGTTTCCTCAACCTGCAAATGCATACTGGTTTCCAGGAGAGAAGAAAATTATTTATTTCAACATTATATCAGTAAGTCTCAAAACCTTTCTTTCCTGTCTTTGCTAAACATCTTGGGAAGACTCATGCTATGAGAAACTCAGTAGTACACAAGCAAAATCCAAAGGAGACAACCAAAAGAATTCTCATTTCAGCACAAGACTGATCCACTTACCTCCGTTTATTAAAATACATCTATTTAGCTTTCAGCCATTCCCTATTCAGATGATGATTAGTACTAGGAGCCAGGAAAAATAACACCACAAGCATCTGAAACAGAGCTCCAGGAGTCAAAACTTCATCTTGAACATATCTAATCAAGTTGATACATCATCTACCTTGATTTCATGAGCACCACGCTGTGACCTTAAAGTAAAGCTCAGAGTGACAGACTCCACCTAAAAGTGCTCAGTGGCTGGAGTGTGTTCTCTCCAGTGTCTCTGCCACAGTCACCTGAAAGCTGCTCAGGAGGTGCTCTCAAGACCTCTCTAGTTTTTCTCATCTTTCTAAAAGAGACCACAGGTATTTATTCTCCCTCTCCCTTTCTCACACAGTAGAAGAGTGGTAATTAGGAAGCTGAAGTGCAATATCATCCTGTCATGCAGGCAGACAAGCCCCCATTTCCCAGGAAGCTCTTTAACCACAAGACTATAAACATCAGGCTATAAACTGTGCACCAGGGTGGGGTGGGAGGGAAGAAGTTCCCACTTTGAAGATAAGTCACTGTGAAGGCATCAGCTTTACGTTCATCATGCCAGAGAGGGAAGGTGACAGTGAGCAGGCCTGGTGCCTGCCATCAGAGAGAGGGTGGCAGGGTCTCACACTTTGCGGAGAAAACTGTGTATACCAGGTTAGAGCTTCATGTTACAAAAAGAGGAAGAAATTGTAGATATCTTTCAGCAGAGTTTGATCCTTTTGTAAAGCAGTTATTAATACTTATACTTTGCACAAGGATCCTTCAGAAGGATATCCGTCCATCAGATATCAAGTGCCTACAAGTACTTCTTTACATCCTGGAGGCATACAAAAGGGCAAGGTCCCAGACAAATGTAGCTAGCCTTACATGGCTATGTTATATACTTCTGGCACACTGGATCCCTCATCTTTGTGCCAGGCCTACCTCCTACATTAAATGTAGCCCGATGTTTACTGTGAAAATGAGGTCAAGTGTCCGTAAGCAGACCTGTTATAAACTGCTGAATATATTTATGGCTGGCAAATTAGCTGTCTCACTGTCCTCCATATTGCAACATTACTGAAATTCACCCAGACACTTTTTAACCATCCTGTAATTGGAGGATAATCTGAAGAATTTGAGAATGTTAGCAATCAAGACGTCTACCACTGCAAAACTAAAAATATGAAATTGTCTGTGTTCTCCTGTAAAAAAGTAATTTTGCCTGAGTCTGCTCCGACCAAACAATGGATGTCATGCCATTCACTTCAAAGTAGGATCTGGGCTTAGGTGTTTAGTAGGAACTGGATCAATTGTTTTACTTCCCAACAGACCACGGAAGACAGAAGTGCCTCATAGACAGACTTGGTTAAAACAGACTGGATTTAATCAAAATGTTTGCATTGACAGGGTCATTGACAGGCCCACAGAATCACCTGTGCAACCTCACTAAATTTGGAGAAGGAAAAGACATGAAAATATAAATAGAAATAAAAGCTATCCTGTTCTGATTACCTTTCTTGATAAATCAAAAAGTTAAAACTAAAAAAAAAGCCAAAAAAAACCAAAACTAGAAAGCCTGAATTAACAGTTTAGTTGCACACAATAGCCAAATGAGATCAATAGCAAAGGATGGTTTGCAACAACTAGAACAAATGCTGAACCCATTTTAGATTGCTGACACACACATGTCCTGACAAACACAGGCCGTAAGTGAATAGTTCAGAAGAGTTTGTTGTGGAGATTGACCCCAGCACAAGTGCATGGATGTAAACGGATGGAGCACTGCTGACAGTCTCTACAGCATGAGTGCCAGCACACTTGGCTGGCCAGTGCTTCCTCGTGACCTATGGTTACCAGATGTGCAAGAGATGTCTCATGATAACCTTCTATCTCTGCTCTTCAAACTGTAAGGATAAGTTTATTTTGAAGAGGTAGCTGACGGTATAGGAAACAGACAGGTTTCTCTTTCAGGATCAGCTAACCACATGCAGATGTGTCTGCCAAGTCCCTTACCCCTTTCATAAAAATGATATCTTATTCATTCCTAGCACAGGAATCTCTTCATGTTTTTCCTCCACTACCATCTACAATGGTATTTATCCCTCTCTAACCCTTTCAGTCAGCACCCTAAACCACTTCCATCGCAGACCGGGGATGGAACAAAAATAGGTCCTAGGCAAAGCCACTTTTTTCATGGAGGGACAAATGCCCCTTAACTCCCTTTCTAACCAGTATGTAAATGGCTCACAAGTACTGCCTTAGCATTCAGTGAAGCCAGCTGTCGGACAGGCCTGAATCCAAGGGTGTGTTTCACTAACTTCTCTCCTTTGGTAACAGTGTACCAAAATCTAAAAGTCTTGAGGTTCTTTTCTTGCCTTAACACCTTTGGACTTCAGCACAAAGGTGGCCTCAGTCACTAATAGGAACCAGATGACCTTGCCCTTTCACATGTCTCTTATTGGGTTACACATTTCCAGCAAAGCCTCCATAAAAGTGGCTGAAAAAGGCTATTCATAAAAACAATCTAATATGTACTGCCTAGTCCATAGATGCAAGTACTGCAGCACTGCAACACTTTGCAGATTCTGATCTAACAAAATTCACATCATTTGCAAGATTTGGTCATGGCCTCAAACTTTCCTTGGTAGGTGGGTATGTCTCTTCTTGTGGTTTGGATCAAAGACATCCAGCTGCAGTCATTCTTTTCATCTTCTCATCTTGATAGTTTTTACAGTTCAGGACAGTGTGGTAGTTAATATTCTACATTTCTGTACTGAATGAATACACAAGCGCCTGAGGATCTCTCTCCTGCAATTTTTTTTTCCCCATTCCATGAACATCATTTGTACCTGCACATCCAGTAATGATTCTGTTTTTCCATAGCCAGAATACAAAGACATTACAAACACGTAACTGAAAACATTGGAAAAAGCTTTCTGGGCAAAGATGTAATTTATGTAAATGAAACTTAAGAAGTATTTTTCCCTTTCCCTACTGATTAGTGTTTTTCTCTTCTGGCTTTGGGGCTTCCATTTTGGTGTCAACGTTCTGGGCTCTGAAAGAGCTGAATGGTTTCAGAGCCTCAGTCAGGAAAAAACAAACCCAAATGTCAGCCTTACACTTATTAAAACAATAAAAGCAATGATAATGCAGAAATAAAGTGTTTACAGATTGCTTGCCATATTGCATTACTAGCCTTATACATAAGCCTTTAATGAAGGACTGCCACATTAGTAGGGTGCCAGGAACCACTGAAGGATAAAAATGATGCAAGAACTCCTGACATGGTCAATCTTTCCTTTAGAAAAGCAGACCGTTTTCCCCAGTAGCATAAATCTTGCAACCCTTCCCTTCACAACCCATCACAGGTCTCATAATAAGTATGTACAAGTCGCCACACAGCCACAGAAGCGGAGAGACTGTGAAAGCTGAAGGGGGGATTCAGTCTGTTGGGTGGGTTAAGTAGATGTCATGAAAACCACACACAAAGGCTGTGGTTTTACATGCCATAATTGATTTCTTCTATGAACAGCAAATTAGGGAATACTCAAAAGGAGAAGCAATTCTCAAGTTCTTCTTGACATATATGCGAATTGGTCTAGTACATAATTATTAATTATGCCCTAGAAGCTTTATTAATGGAAATTTATTAGGAACTGCCAAAGTCATAGAGACACATCGCAACAGAGACTTTGAACAAACATCCTCTCAAGCCAAATAGCATTGAAAGGAACAAAACAACAACATCAAGGCTAAACATCAGAGTAAAGAAAGCTGATATGCCAATCATTTAGAAATGGAAGCCATGTCCAACTAGAAGAACAAGAAAATTAGTTCAGTCTAAAACCATAACAATGGAAAAAGTAGTAAAAGAAGAAAAGCATGGACACTAGCAACAGAACTTTACATCTTCCCTCTCCTATGATGGTGAGTTTTGGTTTCCTAACAGATTTTATTCTGCCTTGAAAACAGACAAAAACATAATGTGAAAGAAATTTGCATTACTGTTTATTCTGTAACGAAACTTTCTTATGATGCAAAAAAAAAATCAGATTATTTCAAAGCTATCCTGACTGAAAGTACTGCAAGAGGAGTTAACAATATTAGACATTAAACAACAGATGAAAATCTGGGTCAATGAGCAGAACCAGACTCAACTGAATATACAAAATGATGGGTTGTAAATTTGCTGTGACCATTTGACAGGTCTTCATCTACCCACAGCTGTTGGATCATTGTAAAATAAATATCAACTGCATAGTGAGGGTCAGTCAAAAAGGCAAAAAAATTAGGGCAAAGATACTGCTGAGGGACTAAGGAACAAAGTGCTGAACACCTTCAGTGCACACTCTCCTGAAAAGCATGTGCAGTTCTGGTTGCCCTTTATCAAAAAGGACACAATAAAAGGTAGAAGTTCAACAAAAATGTTCAATAGTAGAAAATGGTTTCTGTGTGAGGGAGAACTTTTCTCTTTGGAAAAGAGAAACTTAGCAGGGGATACAATACAAGATCATAGGAAAACTCAGTTTGGAAGAGACCTCAGGAGGACTCTAGTCCAACCACCTATTTTTTAATAGGGTGACCTCTGAGGTTCATCCAATTGGATCTGAAATACCCCCAAAAATGTTAACTGCCCGTCTCTGGGCAACCTCTTACACTGCTCTGCTGTCCTCATGGTGTAAAAGCTTTTCTCTATAACTCATCTAACAATTTCTTGTTTCAACACGTCCATTGTCTTCTTGTCCTCACATTGTGAAAAGCCTGGCTCTGTTTTATTGGTGACCTCCTCTTAGGTATTGGTAGGTTGTTATTTAGGCCTACATTAAATCTTCTCTTCCATCTTGGGTCAGCAAAATGGTGACATTCATGGGAAACACAGATAATGATCACTCCCTTCTTTTCATAACATGAAAGGCAGCAAACAAAATATTTTAACAAAAAGTTTATTAAAAAAATATAACTAGTCTTGCTTTTCCTCTGAAAAATACATAGTTGTAGATGACGTATATGTGTGGGCAATTTGAGACTTTGCAGAATTAATCACCACATGATTTTGTCTCCTAGAAATAGGCTTTTGAACCCTCAACTTGTGAAGAAAGCCTATAGGAGCTTTAAACAGGTCTATGTAATGTCCATGCCACATTTAGTTTGGGAAATACCTTGTTCAAAGACTATTAGAATCTGGGAATGTTTGCAAGAAGAAGCACCACCCTAAACTTTCCCAGTCCTTGTATACTTTTCTGTATTATCTGCTATTTGCTCTTGTTAAAAACAGGGTGGTGATCTAATGCTTGACGCAGGTCTCATGATGCTCTGTGGCTTTAGTCACAGACACAGAAATATTGGCATAGGCTCACGGGCCAGGTGCAAGCTCTGCTCCACACTGCGTCCCTGTCAATGCCTGTTGGTTGTTTAGTCTTCTTTCTACTGCAGCAACTTCTGGCTACTGCTGGATTTTCTCTCAAATATACACCCTTGACCAGCTTAATGGGAATATGGTAAACAACAACAGCTTGACTGTGTAAATAGAGAAATGAATGTTTAAAGAACACATCGCTGCATCGGATCAACCACAATGAAAATGCAGGAGCAAGCAGGAAATAAACTGATTTTATGGGCTTTTGTTACCGTCATGGATGCAGAGAAATACTCAAGTATGCAAAGAGACAGAGTGCTTCTCTGAAAGGCGTTACATTTCCACATTCAATTTTATTTATCCTTTTGTCCTTAAGCCACCCACAGGAGCTTTTTGAAACAGAGATCTGTTTCCATTCATGCTTCAGCGTTGTGTGCAGACAGCAGTGGAGTTACACTTCATGACAGGCAATCTTCAAAAGGTTTGGAGGTTCAAAGTTTGTATGGGCTTATCTGAATTTCTCAGGTCTGCAAAGCTCGTGGTATCAGCCTACAGCTTGGTACTTGAAGCACTTCCTGGTGAAACCCCAGATGGAAACAGAGACATAATTTGACTTCAGAGGGCCCAGAACAAGATATGCATTCAAGCTCCTGATAGGTTTAAGAGGGGGCTGAAGACACAGTGCATGCCAGACATGCATAGATTTTTTTGATTCTACATGAGGACCCCACAGGAAAAAAACATAGAAAGTCAATTTGCACACATCAAAAAAGAGGCATTTTGTGGTTTTTTCATGATTCTAATACAGTCCAAAATTCAACAGTTTCCATAGACAATATTTGCAGTATTGCCTTTTCTTTTTTTTTAATGCAAAATCAACGGTCAAACCTCATAAAACTGAATGCACTTTATCTCCCTCATGAGTGACCTCATGAGTCTTCTGGTCTTTCCTTATGTTGTGAGGTGCCTTTTGCCAGTGACACCTCTGCTTTCTCTCTATGTCATGCTCACCCATTCTGCGGTTGTTCTCTCACATGTGCCTGTCTGCAACATCCAAAACAACACAGCAATACAGTAATGACTTGCTGACGTGCCACTGCTTTAGCTTCTGGGTACTTCTCAAGAGCACTGCAAATTTGCAGGAAAGTAAAACCAATGGGGGTGACTATTTTTTCAAACGCAATCTTTCCCATACTGACAGCTCTGTAATGAAATATGCCTGTCTTAATAAAGTGTTTTAAAGTCTTGTTTTTGCTGAATAGCAGCATAGGAAGTACAATTTACTAGTTCATGTAATTCCTGACTTTTCAGTTTTATAATTTTAGCTTGGATAAATAACTTGCTGTAGCAGCAAAGGAGATCATTCATATATGAACTATTGCTAATCGAAAATTAATTGCAACATATCATCTGACATACCAGCTCCTCTAAGAGGGTCTGGTGTTACAGATGACACATAAAATACGGATGAAGCAAGTTTCAAACTGCATGATCCTTCCTTTTCCTTCAGATTTTGAAATTGGAGGAAACACACTAGAAGAAAGTCTTGACCAGAAAGTCTTGGCTACTCCAACAGCAGAATGTGTGTATCAGTGTCCATAGATCCCACAACACTGTTGTCTTGTTTAGTTCCCACAACATAGCTCTGTATCTCCCTCATATCACTTTGACTGTGTTAGAGATTATGTTAGATATTATTGGGATTAAAATAATTCTGCCATGATGTAGATAAAACAGATGTCTTTCTACTTAATATCAACTTCCCCTAATATTTTCCTGTAGATGCAGTTCTGTTGTCACCAATAATCACTCCAGTTGAAAACAATTTATCTGCCATGCAGTAAGTGCAACAGGAATTGCTCCCTAGTATCAGTTTTCTACTCATTTAGTGGGCATCTAGTGACAAAATATGAATTAAGCATGCCATAAGAACATTTCTGTAGAGATTAGATGAAGAGGTAATTTCTCTGAAATAAGGGAGTAGTATTTGGGTATGTGGAGAAATACAAACTTTTGAAATACTTAGTTACAAGCTAAGAAAAAGCAGAATTTTGCAAGTAGACATCACTGACCCCGCCTATTTCAACAAGCTCAGTATGTTCAGGTGATACAGTGTGCTCTTCATGCTTCCAGAAGAAGTATGGCTTTTAGTTTCACAAATGTGTTTGGAGTCATCTTATGCTGTGACTTCTTACCGGCAAATAGCTACAGAAAGCACAGCAGACTCAGTACACATTTCATCTTAAACTCAGGAACCACAGCACAGAATGCATTCCTTTAGTTCATTTTCCAAAGGCTGTACATAACATGCAGTTCATCGGAATCTCAGTAAAACATGATTTTGAGAGTTTGCCAGCTTTAGAATGTTCCTGGGAATATTTATCACTGGTGTTCTCCATTTCCTTTCTTGATCCTCTCCTTGAAAGTCAGCCAAGCAAATGTGGATAAATATATCTGATAGTTTCTAAAATGTCTCAGCAACTAATCGGAAATAACTGGACCAACTCTTGCTTAAAAGTGAATGTCTGCCTCTTAAGATGTGGTTCTTAAATGTAGGACCTTATCTTTAATAAACAGGCCAAGTTTTTGTAGTTCATTTAGAGTACTTTTATTGGGTTTTATAACTATACCTGAAATTAAGAAGATCTGTATTAGTTGCTTTTTTTGTTTTGTCCTATGCTAAATATTAATCTCCTTATTCCATAAAGGAAAGTCAGTCTTTAATATATAATTTTCAATTTTGTACAATCTTCGGATGCCTTTTATTCTGAAGAGTAATGGAAATAGTAGAAAAAATGATGAACAAAATCCCCCAGTTCACATTTAATGCCTTAATAAATTCCAGATTTTGACTATGCAGATGATGAAGCAGAAAAAATTCTTTCTTTTCATTAAAAAATACATTAAAGTCCAAATCCAGGTTGCATTCTGTTTTTCACTTTGACTATCATCTTTCATACAAATGTGCCTGTCTGGCAAGGACTTTGAAATATAGATATACTCTTGTGAGACACACTGGCTTTCCTGGAAAGTAAAGTGTTTTATTTCTCCATTAAACAGCTACAACAGTGTTGGACACACCAGCAGTCAGTGTGCTTCTACCCTCATGACCACCAAGAACAGGAAAGAATTAAAAGGTGTTTTCTGAAGCTGTTACCTGACCCTTAAGCTGTTACAGGACTGATCTTTCTGACTCTTTTCAAAGTGAATGGCCTGCACTAAGGATTTATTTGGTTAAAATCACTGACATAATATTAAAATGCTGCTACCTTAGAGTCCTTTCTGTTGATCACAACTTCAGTATTTTTCCTCATGCGTAAAAGCCACATACTCTCCTGAAGTGTTTCTTCAGGATCCTCACCTAGTAGCACTTGTCCTCTAGAGAAAAGAGAGAAAGGAATAGTTCTCTTTGTGTCTCCCCTAAAAAAAAAGAATCTCGGAATGAACTCTATGTTTTTTCCCTTATTTATTTTTGAATAATATAAATGTAGTAGATATGCTATCCCTTTGTCCTTCATCTCTCTAGAAGCCAACTCACAGAAGTACTTTCAATTGTAATGCCTATTAAATTGTCATCTTCCTCACAGTAGTAACAGCCCATGATACGGCACCAGCAATCTCAAGTTCTACTTGCAAGACCTCACAGTGAAGGGATCCTAGAGAAACTGTGCATCTTTACATGCCCATGGCTTTCAGTGGGTGAGAGAGGTTCTGCCTGGCAGTAACTCCCTACCGAGGGGAGGGGGAGGCGGGGAAGTGTGCAGTCCCTGGTCTTTTAGGTTTGTGTGGCTGGTGATGCCCAGTATTATATCTGGTGGTAAAAACATGCCCTATTCTTGGGCTTTCCTTGTTCTGCCCCATTGCCAAAAGCTCTTGTCCATACCCACTCTGCACCATCCCCCTCCGCTCCCCGGTTACGTTATTTAACAATAACATGATCAGGTACCTTCGGATTTCTCTTCTTGGACTAAAACATGTTTAACAAAGCTTATAATGAACTCAACGTGCTTTTCAAATATTCACATGACAAAAAAGCTCCATACAAAAACCCCCCACCAGCAAAAGCTCATTGCATGCCTCTGTGGATTTCCTTGTGGTTACATTACACCCTAGTAGAATTGTAGGCACTATGATAAAATGGAAATTTACTGAAAATGACAACTAAATGTTGAGTACATCCCACCCTCTTGGCAATTTCTGTAATGTGATTTCTAAATATTTCATTAACCAGAATCATTTACAGAGATTTCTATGGGATCTAGCAAGGCTCAGAGAAGAGGAGTTTGTAAAGCAGTAATATTAATACCGACTGTCTAGTTTTCCTTTCACTGCGTGCTCTTAGCATATGTGTCAATTAGATTAAGTCTCTTCTGTTTGGGCTTGACTAGAACAAGTGACATGAAAAAGTGAAGTTGCAGAGGTTTAATTTGAAGAGACAGGAAAATAAAAGGAAAATAGAGCTAATCCCAGGCATAACAATATATCATATTACATATTGCCTTGACTGTCCAATCAAGCCATCAAGCATGAATAAGATTCCTCTGACTTCCATTGCCCAGACTAATTTTATCCTCAGCTGTGTTCAGAGGTTATTTGATTTTTTGATACAGCATGTCCCTGCTTGCAGGGCTTTTACTACCAGCCTTGAAGTTGGTATTATCATACTTTTACAAGTAGAATATATATGTGAAAAACAATGTCTCTCACAAATGGTACTGCAAGCTTTAGGATTTTATGGAAAGTTTCATCATTTCACCATTTGCCTGAAGTCCTTGCTCTGAGATTCTTGGGATTCTAGAAGAATCGTGTCTTTTTTAATGAAGTTTTAAGTCAGTAATGGTTGTGCAGAAGAAAATTAAATTAAGTCCCGTCCTTATTAACTGAAAAAAAAATTAAAAAAAAAAGAAATAAAAGTATACTTAGAGATACAGTGTGCATTTCACATCAAATTCAAAACAGTCATTCTGAGTATTTGAGTTTGGCAACGTTGCAAATATCTCAATAGTAAAGTCAGTATTTTTATCTAAACTTGATCCTTTCATACATCTTTCCATTGGCTTCATGCTATATAATATGCTGGTCTCTTACAGTGTCAGTTTAGATGAGCTAACTAGGTGTTTATGATATCCTCACTACCATGATGTCATTCTGGATACCACTGCACCCAGTGGACATTGCTGAACTTCTGGCATTCTTGCTTAGTGTTTCTGGTTCTTGTGCATTTCACTCTATAAAAACATTTATATCAATAGACCAAAATAAGATCTGCTCTAAGCAAATCTAACCTCATTTTAGGATCAACACAACAGTGGATTAGGACCTGTCTCCACCAAGGCTAAATATTTTCTAAAGTATTTATTTTACAGTGAAAGCAATATTATGATACTAACTAGGAGTACCACGACCTTTGTCTTTTAAACCTCTTTAGCAGCATTAATTACAGGAATTAAAAATTATGTGAAGGTAATTTGGAATATATAATCAAAACTGAAAATAGCATTTCAATACCTAGAAATACATCCCACCATGTGATGTTTCTTGGAATGGAGAATTTAACATTTTATGCCTCTTTTTTTTCTGCAATAAAGGTAATTACACTGTAGATATGGTTTTCATTGCAATCACTGCTATAGGGGGATGTGAAACAACTCACAGAGGATTCATACACAAAATCAATAAAAAAATAAATTTTATGGTAAAGGTTGTACTTACCTCAGTTTGAGAGAGTTCAAGTCACCTAAACACAAAACCAGAATACGTTGTCATTTAAAGTAAATAGTAGTAATTTTAAAATAAACTTTTAAACTTGTCAAAATAGCCACAAGACACAGGAGAGTAGTATTACTGCTTAGCGTAGGCAACGTATTCACTACCTTAAAAAACCTCTCCTTTTTACAAGTAAAGGAAATAATGAAAAAAGGTCTTCTATCATCGACTTGGTTTTATCTCCTACTCTCTGTGGGTGCTGATTTTTAGCCTATCTCACTTCATGACCCTCAAGACTCTTTACTTGCCCTACTGCAATAGAATCCTTCAAGATGAGAATCAAAGATTATCCCTTCTTCTCTTGTTAGCTCTTCATCAATAACATTTTGTTACTTTATCAGAGCTTCAGCTGCCACATTTGCACTTTGCAAGTCACTCTCTGCACTATGCTTAATCCCTATTTTCAGTTGTCTTGAAATTGTACCACTATCACCTCAGAAAGCTGCTTGTTTTGCTCCTGTTTTCTGTCTACTGCTTCCCATTTCTGCACCAAATTCCAAAGTTGTTATCCATCTTGTTTTCAGAATTCATTCTCTCATTATCAGTTTAATGCTTTCTCACTTTTCTCCCTCATGCTTTCAAAACTTTGCAGGTCTTCCTGTTCCAAATGCTTAGCATTGTGCCCCACTTATCTATTCCCTAAAGCATTTCTTTAAAATGGCTGTCAAACCTTATTTATCTGCTTTCCTTCTTCTTCTCCTTTATCTCCCTTGATCTTTTATAGCTTTTGAGCAATGTCTCTTGGTCTGTCTTCTTCCTCTTTCCTCATTAGGCATTCTTAAATGGAAAAGGATCTTTACAAATATTGTCTTCCAGAGTCCACCCTTCCTTTACAACTGAGCCATATAACTCACTGCTCTCACAGTAGTACCTAATCTTCTCCAAAGTTACTTTTCTCAGGTATTTTTCTTCCTCTCTTACAATTACCTTAGCACTGCCTATTTCAGTTATTCAGTTAGTATATATTAATATTTTGTTCATAGAATCATAGAATGGCTGGGTTGGAAGGGACCGCAAAGATCATCGTTCCAGCCCCCATGCCATGGGCAGGGACACCTTCTACTAGACCAGGTTGCTCAGAGTTCCATCCCGCTCGGCCTTGAACACTTCCAGGGATGAGGCATTCACAACTTCTCTGGGCAACCTGTTCCAGTGCCTCGCCACCCTCACAGCAAAGAACTTTCTCCTAAACCTGCTCTCCTTTAGGTTGAACCCACACCCCCTCCTGTCACTACATGCTCTTATAAAAAGTCCCCTCCATTTTTCTTGTAGGCCCCTTCAGGTACTGAATGGTGGCAATTAGCGGACCCCGAAGCCTTGTCTCCTCCAGGCTAAACAAATCCAGTTCCTTCAGCTTCTCCTCGTATGAGAGGTGCTTCATCCCTCCAAGCATCTTGGTGTCCCTCTTGTGGACTTGCTACAGCAGGTCCATGTCCTTCCTGTGCTGGGCACCCCAGAGCTGGACACAGCGCTCCAGGTGGGGTCTCATGAGGGCAGAGTAGAGGGGCAGAATCCCCTGCCTTGACCTGCTGGCCACACTGCTTCTGATGTATGCCAGAACCTTGTTTGCTTTCTGAGCTACAAGTGCGCATTGCCAGCTCATGACCAGCCTCTCACCCACCAGCACCCACCAGTCCCTCTCAGAAGGTCTGCTCTTGATCTGTTCATCGCTCAGCCTGTGTTGAGACCAAGTGTTTCCCCAAACCAGGTGCAGCACCTTGCACCTGGTCTTGTTAAACCTCATAAGGTTCCCAAAGGCCCACTTCTCAAGCTTGTCCAGGTCCCTCTGAAAGACATCCTGTCTTTCAGGTGTCAACTGCACCACTCAGCTTGGTGTCATCTGTAAATTGGCTGAGGGTGCACTCAATCCCTTTTTTCTATGTCATTAGTGAAGATTATTCTCTGAACTGACTAGACATACCTTCAAACTAAATGGACAAGTTGTGATCAACTATAAAATCATAAGGCTATTTCTTCTGCCTATCATGGCCATGTAAGTGAAGAATTATCTGCAGTTCCAAAACTGGTGCCCACTGTTAAAACAATATATAATATCCTCGCCAGCTTCTCCTCGAGCCGCCTTTCTCAGGGGAATCTGTGAGCTGACCTGGAGCGTCCCTGGCAGGACGAGCAGCACAGGTGCAGGCTGTGTGGAGTTTGCAGGGGTAGTCCTTCCTGGAGGGGAAGGGCGCTCTCTGATAAAAGGGGCGCGCCAGAGGTAAAGGAGTGGGAAGGATCTTCATATAGCTTCCAGCAAGATGATTTATTGTGGAGGGTCCAGGGACGAAGACACTGGAAAAGCTGAAGATCTGGGTTTATAAGGGGAACAGGGCAACCCATCAGGGAAGGGCAAATGGGCGGAGGGAAACTTGAGGGACAACCGGGGAACAAATCGGGACTGGGGAAGGAGGGACTGGGTAGGGAGGAACCAATGGGGTGTCGAAGTGAACAGAACTTTTGAGAACATAATGAATATTTAACAGGGGACATACATATTGAACAGAGAACATACATAATAAACAGGGAATACAAACACCAGGGAGAATCACACATAGGTGTCTTCAGCAGATGGCTGGCAGCTCTCCTCCCTAGACCTTCGCCACCAGTTCAGGGCAGTGGTCCGATGACCACAAGGGTGCTGCAGCCCTCCAGAGTGCTGAGCCACTGCCACATAATATCTGATAATTCCTTGGCCATTGAAGTATGTCATTAGCAGTTAAATAAAAAGCTTGTAAAATTGTTTGAAGTGAATGACAGTTTTTAAATTTGGTTTTGGTTGTTTATGTCTAACAACACAGTTCATGTTGAAACACACAGTTCATACGTTGAAAAATTAGCTGAACTTCTAAGTGAAAATTCTGCCATACTATATTTAAAAGACAAAATGCCATATTAATATAGAGAATATTGTACAGATGCAAACAATTTCTCAATGTAACTTTTAATTCCTCACATAGGAATTCACTGTTGCTAATGCTTGGAAATACTATCCTGCCTCACAGTGTTCTGTCAGAATGTAACTTAAACCACAATTTGGCACTATATTCCCATGGTTTGCAGTCCTACATTTATCGTGAAAGTTGTGTTTTGCTGTTGCTTCAGGTTTGCCTGTCACATTCCATGTTGCTCCATATCCACAAGGAGTATTCTGAACTGTATAGGTTTGCTGCAGCAGTGAAATGGAAACTCACTTTTTAATGACATTCCGTCATGCTCCATCATGGCTTTGTTTGAGAATATTTGAGACTTACAGATGCATGCTAAAATGGTATATGGGATATCACTTCAGCTGCAAACAAACAGCAAAGTACAAGAAAGATTATCTGTTTAGAATAATAGCTTGTTAATGGGGAATATCAATCACAGAACTAGTTTAACTTGAGCAACAAGATCATACTTTGTAGAGATGCACAAACCACAAGTGTCCAACGCCTCCCCAGCTCTGTGAAATCAGCACCAGTCTTTATAAAAGTATTCTGCGGGCATAATAAAGCAAAGTATAGAAAAGGATCAGCCATGACAGATATTTTATTGCAGGGTCTTTCTGTCTTCAGTCAAGAAAAATAGCAATGCAAAGAACCACAGTGCTGAAACTGCAAGAAAATGCACAATGAGTGCATAACTCATTGTCACATTACAAAATTCAAGTATATTGTTAAAACTCCTTCGACTTGGATAAATCTGCATAACCATGTCAGTTAATTCATTGGATCCATTTCTCACTGAAGTACCAGTCAGGGTAAACAGTTCTCTTCTTTGTAAAATAAATACAAACAGTAAATCTTTGACACGCTTATGAGCTAGAGGACTAAGGAAACCAATCACTTTAGCTGAGCTAGAGAAAAACTGACCAAAACAGATCAGAACCTATTAAAAAATACCTGGCTCATAGTTTTGAGAAGCTGCTTCTCCTGCTTCTCAGAAGTAATGGGGTAGAAAAAGGAACATCTAAATGATAATTGACACTTAACAAAGCTTCCATCAAAACCCACCACCCTATCCACCTGGCAGAGAACTATCCCCCTACAAAGCCTTCTGACAGATTTCAGCCTTCCTTTACTATTGAAGAAGAGATACTAAAAGACACTTTTTCAACTTCAATAGCTTAGATTTCTCACAGACAAATCCCAGAAAAGCTACAGTCCTTCTGGAATACACAGGCAACTTTCTTCCTTGGCTTTGAACAAAAATGTTTGTAGGCTGATACTACAAGCTATCCTTTCAGGCTTTTTTTTTTCCAGAGAGTTTGCCATACTGTTGTCACACATGCTAAATCCTATCAGCAAAATATTTTCACTCATCTGGATCAACTCAGGCAGTAGCAGTCAAAGTCTGCCTCCCGCCAACTTACCCAGAATTTCTTTCTTCCCAAACTGTCTAGCAGCCGAGCAGACTCCCTAGGATCACGTGCTCAAATATACCTACTGTCCACAGCACGTTTTGACTTTTGGAGTGCACTTCCACAGCCAGCTCTGCTTACTGCTTTCTCTGTACCATCAAATGCTGTGTTCTGCTAACATGTTTTTAATAACAGCACAGTATCCCACGCTCTGGGACAGAAATACCACAACAATAAGATACAACTCAAAATCAAATGGCTCGTCAAGAGGCAAGTTTGAGTTAAGAGGAGAGGCTTACTGGCCTTTTCCTCACAGCCTACTTGGGTGGCATCTTCCACCAAGGAGGCAGCCTTCTTTTCATTCAGGTAAAGAAATTCTCCTGCCTGCTTGAAAGTGAAGACATTCTTTGCAGTCTGAGCACCCAAGTGCATGACAGGATTATGACATACCCAGCCACCCACATTGTCACAGAGTGGTTTCCTTTTAAAAAAAACCCACAAACACTAGGATGAATTTTAAGATGGAGAATGCTCTTGAAACACTGTGCTTAAGTGAAAATGCACATGAGGAACTTCACACACAGGCACATATCCCAACAACAACAAAAAAAGCAAAAAAACCCCAACAGATGTGATTTTTTTTCTGTATAATGAAAATATTTCTAAACCAAACAACCAATAATAAGTCCGCTCAACGTGCTCTCCAGCAGGGTTAAGTATATATAGCTATGATGTCACAGTCTGTAAGAATTCCCTTGGGAGGGGGAGGGGATTAGGCCAGCAAGGTTGCCCATTTTCTTCTCACGGTCTTTCTGCAAACTGACCTCTCAGAGCTCCCCGTTCCCTTAAATACTGGTGACAAATTGGAGTGAAGTTACATTCACATCTAAATCTACAGATTTCTCTCTATTGCTTAAAAAGTTTATGGGTTTATTCTTGTCAAGACCTGGGCCAGGAAAGCTGAAACTCACGTAGAAAACTAGCTAATCTTGCTCCAAGATATAAATTTCTTGCTGCTCTCAACGCCTGATGTTCTCCCCTGGGTTTGATGAGGCAATTTCCCATCTGCATTTTTAAATGAAAATACGTTTGAGTCACAATCTGGGAAAGGGCTGCTGCATGTGCCAAGGTATCGTACAGTCAGGGCAGAAGGGAGTATGTGAGAGCAGGCAAAACCTTCCCTTCTCCTCCCTCTCTCCTCTCTATTCCCACTTTACAGAGCCTCTTTACAGAGACCAGTGAAGGTTGCTGAAGGCAGGGAAGCAGAAAAACCACCTTCAGCCTGGTGAAGAAACACCTACTGAGTTCCTGTCATTCAAAACCAACTTCAGGAGCAGGTAGTATGCAGGCACCATTACAAGCTGCCTTCAAAGTCAGCAGAACAAATGTCTTATTGAAATGATTAAATGGTAACCAACTATGTCAGCTTTCTGTAAAGTTCTGTAAAGTTGGCTATTTCTTTGCACAAGTTATATAGTTTGACAACTTTAAAATCAAGTTAAAAATAGATCAGAAATGTTTGAATCATGATTCCACATAATTATTTTATTGTTTTATGTTAATCCAAAGCATGAACATAGTTTCTTGGAAAATCAAAGACAGATTTCAAGGAGCTATTAATGTCAAAGCTCATTACTTAAAGAACAATTAATAATTTCCTTGCATCAAACAAAATATTTAAATAAATGGTTATGGGAAATCTTCTCTTGACTAAACTGAAAAGTTGCCATCTGTCTTTCATTCTCCCTATATTATCTGTCAGTAAAATAAAATAAAATAGGTAAAAAATTCTTATACATTAGAATAATGCTGTGATAAGCTGCTGGTGTTTACGTTAGTTTGCTCTCAGTCAGGAATGCATATAATTATAATGCAGCATTTTCTCATTTATGTTCAGCCATATTTTGTGAGCTTCTTAGCACCTAAGGAACAATTTACCATAAAAGAGCTGAAAGAAAGCTGGGGTTTTCTTCATTTCAGAAGAAAAAAAAATTAGATCCTGTGTTGTCACAGACTCTAGTACAAAGAGAAGGGTTTATGCAATTGAACAGCACCAGCGTCTTGAAACTTGTGTGCACAGAGGAGGAAGAGGTTTTAGACAGGAGGATGTCTCTGATAATTTTTATATGATTTTTATCCCATGATTTTTGTAAAGACGATACAACTTTTCCATTCTGGGGATCACATGCACACAGTACAAACATGGAGTCTCTCTTAATAAAGCACACTGGTAAATATATCCAGAATTACCACATCATCTGTATTTAAACCATCTGTATATCTCATGTCTTAAATGCAGAGAGCAAGGCACATAGCTGTATTTTACATCAACTACTCCCTTATTTCATATGATTCCATTTAAAGCTAAGGAAGCGTAGCTTGGGCAGCTGTCCTGCTATTTGAGCTGTGGTCACCCAGTGAGATCATCAGCCCGTTTCAGTGAGACATCACCATGACCAAATGTACCTAAAGGATGGAAGCCATGTCTTGAAACATTGACTAAGACATACCAAGAAAGAAGCATGGCCCAGAAAATCAGTGCTGGTAAGTCCATCAGTTCATCAGGTAAGACCTCGCAAGGTGCTGCTGGGTCTGTAGCTTCTCCGAGGAAACTTTCTGCCCATGTTTGCTGAGTTGTAACTTCCTGTAAACTTTTCTTTAAGAGCAAGCTTTTCTCCAGGGAAGCAGATCTTTTTCTCCCCATCATTTCACATAGTACTTCCAGACCTCTTTCTCAGCTGCGAACAATACCTGGTTGTTTCCTGGAATAGGCTGCAGCCTCTTTTCATCTCCCAGGCACAGACCCACTGAGTCTACACACCTGACATGGTTAGGTCCCAGAGCAGAACTGGGAGTACAGCACTGCTCAACATCCACAGGGCAGCGAGGGTTTCCTACCAGCCCTCATTCCCCGGCTGCTCCTCAGCATGTGGCTCCATCCTTTGAGCCGCCTCAGCTGACACACAGGAGCATTTCAGTCATCAGTAAACAGCATCACCTTTATCACATAAACCAATGCAGGGAGCTTCATATGTTCAGTAAATAGAAAAGAAACTGAGATGCCTTATAAGCCATCAAGTGAGCCTCTGAACTGAAAGCAATTGGAAGGTGTAATATGACCCATCTTCCTGGCCACAGATCCAGGGAGATACTAAATTCTTTGGGAAGAGAAAATCTTGACATTTGGAAGTGGTGTCAAACCTGCTGTCAAAGCTGTAGCCATTTCTGGACACCACGAGGCAGAAACTTCTAGAGAAGAACAATATTAGCTGGCACAGGTTGAGGTAAAGGGTGAAGAATCTGCAACTAGGACCCGCAATACCTAAAATCCTCTGAGGACCAAAAAAAAAATGAAACCTTACCACACACACATACATGCATGCTCACACTTTCAGGAATGAAATCTGGTAACTAACTGGCAAGCTCCAGAAAGAAAGACTCATAGAATCATAGAGTCATTTAGGTTGGAAAAGACCTCTAAGGATAAATGAGCTTCTGAGTGTTAATTAACATCAGCTCCAGGCTCAGGTGGCAATGTGTGTTATCTGTGAGATAGGCACAAAGGAGAGCTGTAATAAATTCTCAGACTTCAGCTTTGGATTCACTCTTCTGTCTCGTGTCTTCTCTGTTTTCCTTGTTTTATTATACATGAAATGGCCATTTACATTTGTGGTGTGTGTTTGTAGACTAAATGTGCTTCATTAAATTTATAGGTAGAGTGTGCTTTACAGATTTTGTTCTTTATACAGAGTCTGGTCATTAGAGGTAATAATAGTAAACCATTGCCTCTCAAATTATGTTACAGGACATTATTACAAAGCCTGTAACTGTTCTGTTATTTATAGTCTCTAATTTACTGCTTTTTGTCTAAGCAACCATCAACTAACTGTACTCTTAAATCTTGCTGTTTTGCTGAGATGTTTAGACTACCATTTTTATTGTTACATGCTTTTATTCTTCAATTCATTCTGCACAGACTGTTTAGGTGATTTGTTTCCTGCCTATGTGCACTGACAGCCCAGACACTGAGAACTGGATTAATAGGAAATAACTCATGAGCTGGTTTTATGACTGAGAGTCCTATAAATGAGATTTTGATAGCACATATAATTAATGCTGTTACACAAAGTAGTAGTTTTACCTGTGATCTGAGACCCAGGACTAATACCAATAGTTTCTACTTTTTGCCAAAATTGTCACAACAATTTTTACTTCCATTTTTTTTATTGCACTGTCTTTTAACAAGTGTGCCAAATCCAGGAATCCTCTAGAACAGATCATTTCCCAAAAGAAAATGAGCAAATATAACTGGAAGGCACAAAACTGAGCCACAAATTCTCCTTTCATTCTCTATAGGCACACACAAGGATGGAGAAATTCTGAGGCTATGAAAAAAAAGTAGATCACTGCTATGATATCATTCTCTGAATGCTTGTCGTAAAATGATAAATTATTATGGTTCTTTTTCAAAAGGAAACAAACAGTTTCCACTTCCAGTCAAGTGGCACCCTTAGTAATTTTCCATGTCGATACCAGCTGATTAAAAACAGACACAAATTATTCCTCCCATAGTCTGCAATAAAAGAAAAACAAACTTAGTAATAAAATATGAGGAAATCCTCCTATTTCACCTTAAATGTCAGCCAATCCTTTGTTCCCTTGTCATGATTTTAAAGGTCAATTATGGAAAAAATGTTCTGGAGAAATTGTAAGTACTGAGGTTTTTCTAACAAGAATATGATACCGGGAACTTGTAACATTCATGTTTACGAATTTCTGCTGAATTGCTCATTCACTAGTTAAATTCCAGAGTCAGCAATGGAAGCCACATTTAAGTGTAACCTAAAACCTATTTGTGGATTGAAAATGTCAATACAAAGGTTAATTCCTTACAGAAGCGTCTTTCAGAAGTGGAAATAAAAGTATTATAGCCTATAAGCTGAAATGAAGCCTTTCTCTCATTTATAATTTCTATGCACCATTTTCTCACTAATTAATCCTTCAGATCACTTAGGAATGCCAATAAATAGTTTTTTGTTCAAATCCAATTCAACAAGATTCTCAATATAATTTCTTCCTTCTTGTGAAGACTGACTCAAGCTGCAGCTTTGTTCTCGCTTATTGGTGCAGGATTGAGCTCGGCAAGCAGCTGTACCATAAAAGGCAAATTGGTGAAGTTAGTAAATGACAGACTTCAGAGGCAGTTTCCAAAAACACTTCAGAACAACATAAATGGTCACAAGATGGATTTTCACTGCTAGAACGGGTAACTTGGGTGGAGTGGTACCAAAACCTAAAAAGAATAATGCTTGTAAGTAGAGCTTGCTTTTTCCTTTCCTCATAGTTTCTGAGTCTTTTCTTACCTGTCTCTTTGGGAGTCTGAAAAAAATGTCCCGTTTACTGGGGTTATTTTTGGTTAAGCTAGTCATCATCCAAGCATGCCCAGCCAAAATATAAGGTAGCTCAAAGTGGTACTTATTTGAATAAATTTTCCAGGAGACTGTTAATCATAACTTTGTGGAGAAGCACAGACAGGAGTCCAAGGAACAGAACAATTCAGATTATTGACAGTTGTACACATGAAATTCACCTCAACTTCAGAAAGATTTTTTAGAAACAAGGACAGAAAGCAACAAGGGATTAGGTAGGGGAAAGATATATGGCAGCACCGGAACATTCTACAACACACATCCTTGTATGTCTTATATGCACTTATATTTCCTATCTATTCTTCATATATCCAAAGTAAAAAACAGAAGCGCAAAATATTTTTCTCAGGAAACATCCACGCTGATGTCATTGATGTCACTGATGAAGATAAAATCAACTGAACACAGCTATATGAGAAAAAGCCTAAAAATTATGTATCTTCCCACTGGCAAGAAGAGTTATAAATATCCATTTTCAAATATATAAGAACTATATTATGATGACAATTCTATAATATGATCTTTCCCTACAGAAAAATTGAGGAAAGAACTTACCACTGATGATGGTTAGACTGTACGAACAGTCCTGGGAAGGCAAGTGTAGGTCTACAGGTATATCTACTCAATTTCTGCAAGTTATGAAGCAACCTGCCTGGAAGATCTTTTTGTTAAAGCTTCTAACTGGAGGCTGAGTTATACCTTGATATATTAGGTTTCAGGTCTCTTTAAAAAACCCTAGCATTAAAAAAAACTTGTATTGTAACTATTTAACTGTATAAAAAGCAGTTGTCTATATTTCTTTTATCCCACTATATTCCTAGCAATTTTTTTGAATTTTCAGAATGCTCCTTTTAAGGCTTTATTATTTTATATGACTTTGTTGTGTCTCCTCATTTTTCAGCTAGATAACCTCAGTCAGAGTTCAAAGGTAGGATACACATTCAATAGTACAGTCATAGTCTTAGTATATAAAAATCTTCCATCTTAATTTTAAAATGTAGCAAAAGAAGATTGATGATACCAGTGGAGCTGAGTGTTAAACACACTGCTTTACATTAGAATGGATAATGAGCATTAAATTCCACCCCTAATGATGCTTTTATTTAAGAGTAAACCAGAAGTCTGGAGGCTGGGATGTCATTGTCAAATCTTCCGCTCAGCAGCTAAACTAACTTACCACTGTTGTTCTGTTCATGTCTTTTAGATAGGAAGGTAGAATGACTTGAGTTTGGATGGATACATAATTTACTACTGCTTAGAATACCTATTTTCCACGTATTTACTATCTTGTAATTCAAATATTCTCTTTTTCTACAAGTCTTTGTTTGTTTTTGATTGTCAATGAAATGAATATAGTTTTCTCTTCTTATTCTCCTAGGTTTTGTATATTTATGTCTTACATTCTGACATCTGTCCCAAAAATAATTCCTTCAGTAAGAGTTCTTGGTCAACCATAGAACTATGGTGAGGACGGAAGCTCATCAAAGTTAAAACCAGGGACTTCTTTGCAAGAGCATGTTGGTTGTTTTACAGCATCCTGTGAGGACCATGGACAGATCTTACTCATTTCATGGACTGCCATGAGCTTTGAGTTAAAAACTGTTCATAGCTAACATGAGATGTGAAGTTCTTCTGTATTAAAAAGCACATATCAGAGAAAAAGAATAAGAGAATGATGCAATCTACCAGGGTTCTGCATGTACACGTGATTAAAAAAGAAAAACATAACAGAATTCTTACTATTCTATAGTTCCCTAGTCTCAGGCAAGACAAAGGACATTAGTGGTACAACAAAACAAATATTCTTTGAGTTAACACAATATTTGGTCAGATTCTATCTGCACAAGTGATAATTTGGCCATGATTAATTTTGCCAGTGATTTTTCTCTCTCTGTACCTTCCCAAATCTTGGGAAGAGTGCTTTTCAGCATTTCCAGCAAAGACCGTGTAACAGTGGAAGAAGTGAGAGTAGCATCTCTAAGCAGGCATTCACTTTGGACAAAAAGAATATGATTTTTTTTCGTGGAAGGAAAATTGTACAAGTTCTTGATGACTTAAAACAAAATATATGGATACTAATATATTTCAGAATTTCCCATAATCTCCAAAAGATGTCTAAATTACCTCAGGAAAAACCTCTCAAAGTCACTGCTGTAGGAGGCTGAAGTACGTACTGTGGAGAGATATCTAAAAGGCAGATGTCACAATATGGAAAAGTGCAAAGGAGATAAAACAGCACCACAGCTACTCTGAACAAAGTGCATTTGTTCCTGGTGCTTTTATTGAAGCAAATCCTGTGCCTCGGTAAAAGCAGACCTTTATTCTAGAAGAGACATAACTATAATGTAAACAAATTACTTCAATCCCCTATTCAGCTGGCCTCATATGTCTTGAGATTTTTGTTGTTTCTTCTTTAAGCAGACTGAAATACAGCTTCAGCATGTCTACATTCCTAATGTACCACATTCCATGATGGTCCCAGCCGATACTATTCTATTAATAATGGGGCACTAATTTTACACACAAATTCTGTACTAGAATGGCTGTAAAGAGAACTGGCAGGACTATCTCACTACAGTCTCCTTTACTACAAAATGACATCATGCAACATGACTGTTCTGGCTCCCACAGAATTACAATTTTCACAGTTCAAGCCAGGAGAGCAAGGTGATGGCATTTTTAATGCTCATAGTTTGCTGCTTTATGAGTTAAGGTAGGTGGCCAGTTGCTATTTTGTAGGCTCATCTGTCAGTCTAGTGCTGTATTTGCAATACCGTGAGACTAAATGAAAATGTTGTGAGCACTTCTTGATGCTGGAAATATAAATGTTTTTTTTTTCTGGAAAGGCTGTTGCCTAGAGTAACAGGAAGTGATCTAATATTGCATGTAATAGACTCATTATTGTTAAAAGGTCTGAATTTAACTTAGGTAGTCAGCATCTCATGACATTCACTCCTTCATTGGTAATACTTGACAGTGCGGCAGAAAAGAAGAGGAAGGGAATAACAACTCTCTTCAATCACATCTCATTATGTTAAAAGACAAGTTGGCAGTGGAGCAGGAAAGCTCTCTGAATGATGGAGTAAGGACTGAGGAGAGATTTGGCATGAAGATCTTCTCTTTTGAAGATCTAGGATCAAATGCCATTTTATTCCCACATAATCCCCAATTATACGATGACAGACACCAAGGTGGAGAGCTAAACCACAAGCATCAGGCAGTGGAGAAGTTAGAATCATATTCTTAACGCTTGAAGATATACAAGAAGATACAAAACAGTAAAGAATATCAGTAATCTTTCCATTATATAATGGAATATATTGTATACATTCCAGATGGACACAAGGGCCAAGTGCTAGCCTCAGAATGGGTGGTCATTTAGGTAGGACGTAGGCTTGACTTTTACAAAACTAATCTGGAAAAAATAACCCAGATAAGAAAAAATGTCAGCAAACACAATGCTTTTGTCCCCAAAGTTCTCATGGGTAAACTCTTAGAATTCAGGCTCCCACAAAAGCAATGTGGGGGAATGTTGGTGGGTTTTTTTCCATCTTGAACAAGATCATGCACCTTTCTCAGAAGAGCATCATGCAGTCCAGTTCTATATAGTGTCATGATGAGGACTCAAATCCTTTTCAGTACTGTGAGTTGTTCTTTGACGATAGTTTACTTTGCCTTAAGAGGATGCTGCCTAGGCACCTTAACACCAGCTCTTCAAACCACCTCAGTGGGACCTGGTGCACTTCTTTTGGGGTTGCCATTTGTATGTTTGAGACATCAGCACAATTTGCTCAGACTTTGCCTAAAAAAATGCCGAGCCACATCCAACAGAGGGCAATGAACTGTGCACAGATGAACCAGCCAGTGAGACACCTGCCACTGATGGTCCTAAGTGTGCTCATGTCTCTTTAGTCATGATTCCCTAGGCCAACACCAGGGAAAGTATGAGACATAGATTTGAGGTCCATTATGAAATCAGAAAATATACCTGTCCACAATAACAGTTCTTGTGCACTATTTAGTTGGCTGTGGTACAGAGGAGATCATGGGAACTTAGTAGAATTATGGGATAAATAACCAGGATTTGGATAAATATCTTTGTGTAAGGAGAAACACTAAATAAAGTATGCACGTGCCTAAAGATAGAACAACGTTTATTTTTAAAACACTTAAACTACAGACATTTCAAGTCAGATGCATGCAATTGACCAAAATATACATGGACATCTCATCAAAATTCATAACATGGATCCTGCTGAAAATAGCAATGGTGAAACACACAAAGGTGTCTTTAGAGCCTGGTTAACACAAGTGAAGAGCTTTTAAGAAAATCAGTATGAGACAAATGGGACATAATAGTCTGGACAGTGAGGAAATACTGAAATACAGCAGAAACCTCATAAATTGTGACAGTGGCATTCCTCAGAAAAGAACATGAAATTACCATCCAGCACACGACTTTAAGAGTAAAATACTTTTACTTTCGAAGGAAACAAAAAAGAAATCTACTTTCCGAAGTTACGTTGTTTAATCTTCACTGGTTTTGAATGAAGAGGCACTAGATTTTTAAGAAAGCCAGTAGTCAAAAAAATAGGTAGAAAGCAAGTAAATTGAGACAGTACTTAGAAATACACACAGTGTCGTTCTCATGTGAATCATATGGCCCCAGTTTCATTAGTTTTCACGAGTGTGAGCAAAATGACAGTCATCACTAGATAACAGTTATGTCTTCCTAAAGCAAGCAAATTCATTATATTTTAAACACTTCTGAAGTAAACAATGTTGATATGAGTGTGAATCCAGATTTTTCACCTCAAGAGTACCTCAAATTACACTTTTCTGCACAAGAGAACCTCCATCATCTTACTTTCTATATAATATATGCATTAGGCTAAAGTCTAGATTTATGGGAGGCTGAAACCTTTCAAAACACAGCACTTTGGATATTGTGGAGAAATAGTCAACTCAGAAGAAAATGTTACCTTTTGGTTTTGTTATCAAGAAATTTTACTTTCAGCTTTGATTGACAAAGCTTTGCATTGTAAGCAGTTCATGGAATGTCTAGGTTATTTAAAGAATTCCATAAGTTTTCTTCTAATTCAATGACAGCAAAAGTAACCACACAAAATTCAGTCAGCTTCCAAAATCCCCCTGAAATGAAGGTGTGGTCATCACATCTGCAAATCTGGTGATTTTCAAAATCCTTAATGGACCCCCCTTCCTCCATCCACCTCCTTGTTTAAGGGAACCTTTTGAATGTATTGTTTTACTCATTCATTATACATTCCTGTCTGTCCTGAAAAGAGATCAGCCCAGGAAAGAGTATTAAGAAGGCAAGGCTGTGCTGGGTTCTAAATCTTCTCAGTGTTAATGCAGTCCCTACACACAAGAAAGCTGAAATTGCAGTAGTTCTTGCCTGTGTATATGAACAAAGTTGATAAGTTCTAGTTGCTATAATGACTGGAGCTTGGCAAACCAAGCTGGATAATCTTTAAATGGGAAATGCACAAAAAATACCTAAGAGGCGAGAATCAGTCAGATTTCTGAGCTGGTCTTAAAGGTAACAAGGAAGTTATTTGGAGATACAATTACTCTTGGCACATTGTATCAGTAGACTCATCAGGATCTGCTAAGATGCTTTAGGCATTATAGGACTTCATTGCCATATTATTGCCTAATTTTCACTGGTAAAGACCTGGTGACCTGACAATCAAAAACAAAAAGCTAGACAGAAAGCAGGTATCATTTTCTGGCAGAGTCTAACCATGTAACCAGCAATAAATGGATCCCATATGGTCTTCATCAGCAGAAAATATGCCATTTGCTTTCCTTGGCTGCATTTTGATGCCTTATTTTAGGTGGAGAGATATGAGGGATCTTGACAGCCTGACAGGAACCTCATGAGTTTCAAGAACAGCATAAGCACTGCCAGCAGTGCTTATTTTTCTCCTCTGTTCAGCACTTGAGAGACTGCCTTTGGAATACAGAATCCAGCTACAAGCTCCTGATACGGTGGAAGGCCATCAGACAGTTAGACACCTGCAGAATACAGCATACAGGGAGAGTCTTAAAGAGAGAAGTCAAAGGTCTTGCAGGTCTTCAGTGGCATAAGGGGAAGGTGTAGAGAAAAAACAGAGCCAGACTCTCCTACATACACAGTGATAGGACAAAAGGCCTCAGGTAGAAGATGCAGCAATGAAAATCGTGATTCAGTATCGGAAAAGGACATTTAAACTATTAAAAACCCCATAATTAGAACAGGGTTCCCAAGGCTCCTGGGGAGACTGTGGAATCTCCAGTTTTAGAGATATTCGGGACTAAATTAGACAATACTGTCGACAAACTGGAACAAGCTGACCCTGTTTTGAGCCGAGGGTTTGGTCAGAAGACCTAAGAGATTTCTTCCAGCTTTATATATGCTAGCATCTAGGACACTCTACTAGCTTCAGCCTGCCTGCTGGAATTTTGTAATGACTAAACTACATGCTTATAAGTTCGAATGGGGTGGGAATAGTTTAACTGAACAGAAACAGAACAAAGATGCAAAAGACCAGAAACATTTCAATGAGCTGTGCTGGTGCTGCTGGTGCTAGGGAAGACTAACACTAGAAAGTTGCCCGTTGCAGGAGACACCAATTATTTTTCAAGCTTGTTCTGAAGCTTCATTTGAAATATATGTGTAAATGTATATAAGGTAGCACTGAATAATAAGTAAACCAAACCCTAAAACTCCATGTTTCCTATCACCTGACAGATGCTTACAGAATTTAGACATCAACCACCAAGCAGTTTGCTGCTGTACTTTTGTTGTGTTAAAGTAAGCTGGCTAATGCACAGCAACTGTTTTCAGAGTGCACAAATTGCCCATGAGCTGCTTACAATTTTGAGGATTTTTTCTTCGTTATTCGAAATTATTCATTCCAAAATTTCAGCAAACAAGCAGTGGTCTGTAGTTTGTGAATGAGCTGTTTGTTGCCAGTATATAGCATGGACTTCATCCAAATCCTATTGAAGTTGATGGAAAATCTCCCACTGACTTAAGATAGGCTTTGGATTGGCCCTGTTGAGTGGCAGTACTCGTTTTGATTGGAATTAGAGGTCACATGGAATTTTTTCTCCAATATTCAGTGTTTCTGCCAACTTTCTGGACAATAAGAGCATTTGTCTGAGTTTTGACACAAAGAAAATACAGAACAGCCATTAATACAGCCAGAATGAATTTGTTGAAAAAACTCAACTATTCATGGAAAAGAAAATGGTAGTATCTGCCCAGACATAGTTCTTTTGGATTCACATAAAGGAGAATTTCATGATTAGGGGATTAATGTTTACAGAAAAGTGTACCCACAGTATTTTTGTGCTGAATACTTGTGTGTGTGTGTTCCCTTCCTTACTACTTTAAAATAAATGTTTATGGAACAACATTGTGAATTAACATGGATACAGCTTATTTTGATAAGGATCAAAAAAATGGGGTATTTTTCATTCCGTTTTGGTCAATAAACAGAAGTCTCTCAGACTCTGTAGGCAAAAAGATTTAGTACATGTCTTTGGATTACTAGACCTGAACACGCTACAGAGATAAACAAGGGGGCTAGTAAGCCTGAGACACCCCAAATATGGGCTACAATTTCTTAAATTTGAAAATATTATATGCTTCATGTCTCTTGTAGCTTCTCACATTGAAAAAAATGCTGCTTACATACTCAGCTAAGTAAATCACGAAAAAGACCATGTCCTTTTTGTCTAATGACTGAACACAGAGCTTAAATCCAACTGCCCAATATAAAGTACCTCTGGGGAAAAAAAAAAGAGAGGAAAAAGAAATTGGGACCTCATGTCAACTAAAATACTGAATGTTTTATTTAAACTGAAAAGCAATTCTTAAATAAATTACTATAAAACATCCTACACAATTTGCAACAGCTTGTCTGGGAAGACATCACTTTCTTGAAGGGAGCTGCAGAAAAAATCAGGGATTCAGAATTTTGGGAACTGGGCTTCCTTATGAATTTTGGCCCAAATTCACAAAAGGCAGACACCTGAACTTGGTGGTAGGCAGCAGCTGTATGCCTGTTTTCTCAAGTGTCATATTGAAATCCATCAATACCCTCCAGTGTGTTTAAAGGCTGCAGCCAGGAGAGGTTTTGATATAAAATCCTGAAGTGCTTCAGCTTTTGCTTCAGTACACGCCTCAGCAATCTTAAGAGACACTGAGCGCCTTTCTCCCATGAAGTCCTGCTTCGGTGCTGTTCTTCCTGCCTACCTACTACAAAAGTTCAGTTTGAGCTTATGTCTGTATAATTAAGACCTGCCTACAAGCATTTGTTGCTACTTCTTCAGATCACATCAACACTAGCAGCAAGTCAGCTCCGGGAAATTATCTGACTGAAAACCTAAACCATAAAGCAAAACTTTAAGTTTTGTCTGGATCAATTCCCTGAACCAACTCACACAGTCACTCATGTGAGGACCAGATCAGGCATGAAAGAAAGGACAGCATGCATCTCCCAGAGGGACTCAGAGTGAGAGGCAGCGGAAGGTGAGACTACAGCATCACCAGATGAAACCAGATTGGGCTGAGGAAGTGCAGGTAAGAATAGAGAGATGGGTTTTCACTGTATCATTATCAAGACAAGATTGATCTGTATAAAAAAAAAAAAGTAAAAGTAAAATCAGCCAGAAGAGAAGATGGTGGCGCCAGCAGAAGAGCAGCTTGCTCATCTCAGTAGGTTTCAGATATACAGGGCTCATTCAAGACAGTTCATTTGGCTGGAGACTGTCATGGTGGGTGTGTGGAGGGGAAGCCATTGTCTCTTTGTGTAATGAAAATAAAGGAAAAAATCTGGATCCTAGCATTCTTGTCCCAGTGAAACCCATTTGTGAGGGAGAAGGGTTCACTTCTGCCTGTGCCAGTAAACTACCCTGTACCATGGACAGGACCTGTTCCTGGGCACCAGGGCTGGAGCATCCACACTGTTGCACAGTCAGAGAACACTCTGGGCTAGTTTTGGCACTGGCCAATTTATCCTCCTCCAAAGAGATCCTGGACATTTTCTGGAAATTAATGCATGCCAGGAACAACCTCCACAAGACAGTTTTGGAGGGTAAAAATGTTTAGTAGCATGAATATGGGTCATTTTTTTGCCATTTGGCCTTTGTACCAGCAAGCAGTTCCAGGCACATCTTCCTAGAATAGGCACTGCCTGTGACTTTTTTTTTCTGTTCCATAAAATGGTTGTGCATTTCATTCAATGGTTGTTTATCACAAAATGAACATTAAGAAATCCCTGAAGAGGGGATCAGAACTCGAGTCTTCTTGCATCAAACAAGTGCCAAATCAATCTCTTTCCAGACCCTGTGAATCTTTCCTTCTATACAGTGACAGATACAGAAAATAACACCCAACAAATAAATAAGATATTTCATAGGGAAATCTGCGTTTGTTTTTGAGTTATCTGTTTGTAACTGGTTTCCAGTGAGCGGTCTTGCAAACTGTAATCCGGTTAAATTCTGCTAGTTCAATAGTTGATCTTTCTTCAAATAGACAGTCTTGAGAAGGATCTCGGGGGTTGAGCGAGTGCTTCCACATGCCAGCAGGAAACTACAGGTGGCAGAACCAAAGAATCGAGGCCAGAAACCAGGTGGAGCCAGGCGAGAAGGGAAGGTGTCCACCACACATTCAGAAAGATCTCCATCATACTTTTGGGACAGCTCTTTGTCTTCAACTGCTCGCATGGCCATCCTAAAACTGTCACTTGAGAGAAGATCCCCAGATAAGGATTCAAGTTTTCAGTGTGGCTGCCGTGTACTTAATGTTTTGATGAGTGCCATAAGCTGCTCTGCACCACTATCCTTTCACAGGGCTGACCTGGAGTTTCTGAACTGACTTCATCCCAGTTAGCTGTTGTGGCAATTCCATGAATCTCCCAGCATGACCAGAAAATTAGGCAGTATATTCTATCCTTCTTAAATGAAACTAATAATATACATTTTTAGAGTACATTTTCATGCTTTACTGATATTTGTTAAAACCAAGGTCCTTTCAGGTATTTATTTACAAGGCATCTCACCTACCAGATGTTCTCTGTTGAGTCACTAGGGACACATTCATCTTCTTGTGCTTCTAAACTTCTCTTATGATTCATGCTGCATTTCAGTCCAGCTCATTTTTTTTCTGAAATGTAAACATTCCCTTAGGTGCCCCAGTTCATGTAATTTCGATATAACCGTATAAACTGCAATAAAGTGACTGCTGCACAATTATAGGAAAAATAGCTCATTTTAAAAGTGAACTGCCAAAAAAATTCAAATTTTATTTTGAAAAGATTTTTTACAAAAGCAAAAATTTATCAGGTTTGGTAATTGGTCAATTTTCTTGAGCATTTTTCAAGCTAGGAATTTTTCAATCTGCAGATGTCTTTTTCAAAAGGGAGAAAGACAAAAGAGCAATGAGAGAAGAAAAAGCAAGAGAGAAAGAGAGAAAGAAAGAAAGAGAAAGAGAGAGAGGGGAAGAGACAAAGAAAGACTGAATTAATAGCCTGCTGGGACTCCAAGAACTAAAATCTTTTAAAGACACCTTTTTTTTTCTTCATGAGTATGGCACAGTTTATCTTTGAACTAACTGCACTGTATTTTATTTTCACATAATAGATCTTGTACACCTTAAAAAATAACTTGAAGCTTTATCTGATTCTAACTATATAAACCCAGTTTTGATATATTTCCTTTCAGCTCAACGTGACCTCTAAATACACACAAAAATTGTAAGCCCAGTTTCATAGCAAAAGATATGGAAAGATGGGTGGTTTTTTTTAGTGGACAAAACCTCAGTATTGCAGAAGGATCTCCATCTTTAATAATTTATGGTTTCTAATAGAGTATGTATCTTTATTGCTTGACCTTCGCATCTGAGATTTTTGGCCGACATGCTGGTTTTCTGGCTCATGAAAGTCGGAGCATAATTTGAAAAGACAGGGGAGCAGTTACACCCAATATTTTTGTCTTCCCATCTCTCCACTTTCTCCATAGCTCTTCCATTTGAGCGGCCTTTCTAAGACAACGATGTAATAAGGCAACTTCTCCCAGTTCCAGGCAGGAGGCAGGTGCGCTCTTGAGGAGGGTCCTGACACAATTAAGTGCTAAACACACAGTACCCCCAGCCCTTCAGATGGATTGAGGCTGATCCCGTTGCAACCTGCCAAGATGCTTGTCCCTGGTCGTGATCTGAGCAGGAGATGGCAGCAGAGGCAGCTTGAAGGAACTGGGGTGAAAGGAGAAGATAGGAATTGAAGAGGGATAGTTGGCTACCCAAATATTTCACAATGACTTGATGAACTGCTGTTATTTTGCTGTAATCTTGTAATCTTTTGATTACTCAGGACTATCAAAAAGACGTGGCACATTCATTTGCCTTTTTGTAAAGCAACACATGAAAGTCTATCCCAAACAAATCCTAGAAAGTGAGAAAAGTGAGGTCTCTCCCTAATCAAAGCAGTAAATCACATCAGTTGACCCTAAAGGCACTAAAATGGTGGGGGCTGTATTGCTTATGGACCTTTCACGTTTGTATGCAGCCATTCTAAGGTACTTGAAGGACAACCTGCAAATAAAAGGTTTATTTTGAAATTCAAAAAGTGGGATTTATGTAGCTGAGATAAAACAAAAACGAGATCCAACAAACTGTAACATGATAAGGGACTCCAAAGCTGTGGAGGAGTGATGAAATAACATCTAACAGCACCTCTTCAATATTTCTACTGCGCCTTGTCTGAAGGAGAGATGCATGCTGTATTCTAACTACATTTTTGACAGATATTGCAACATAAAGTGAGAAAACTTAGTGCACCAATTCACCTTCCATTCATGTCCTCATTAAATACTTTCTAAATTACTGCTAGGGCAAGACTTTTGACCGTTGGACAAGCCCTGATAAATGAACTGGTACTAAAGCACTTCGTTCAGGTGTCTGAAGTCATGTTGTTCATTCCCTTAAAGTTTCATTAAGATCATGTAGAACCTATGGAAAACACCAAATTGAATGCCCTAAGTGTTAAGATCCATTTAATTCAAAATAATTCTGAGATGGGCATAACAACTGAATTATAGTCTCTGAGCAGAGAGTCACGTAGAAAAAAGAGAGAACCGAAGTCACAGCATTCGTAAAGCTGTTGACAGAAGAAATGGGCTGGTCAGCTCATCTGACAAGATGACCTGACCGCTCATGTAAACAATTTTTGGTGCAGATTTGTTTGTCAGCCACACTTATTTTTAATAATCTCTTATCGCCCACATGGTCTAAAGGAAAAATCCAATTGGTGTGAGCTATTAATTCAACAGCATGCCAGCCCCCAGCTCCCTGGAACCATTACTACCTGTCATCAAGAACTGCAACTCTGAAAACACCTTGCAGGTCAACAGACTTTTAATAACCCACACTCACTCCAGTTATTTGTTGCTTGTATGTCATCACATTAACTGGGTGCTTAACCCGTCACCCTCTTCAAGCAGATATACACTGGGAGGACTTGTCAGTCAGACAATACTCTAATGGGAAGCTTTGCACCTTTGAAAAACACAGAATGAAATGGCAGCTGAGAAGAATTAAACCTTCTCGGTTTGTAGAAAGCAGATGAAGACGGAGGGATTGAGGAGCTAGCTATAAAAAGTCACACGGAAAATTTAGTACCACAAGTCAGACCATTTCACAAAGGATGGGTTAGCACAAAGAGTGGAGCTGTTTGAGGGAGGTTTAAGGAGTTGCTGGGTTGACAAAACAAATTACTTCCCCCTCCCCCAAAATTACTGAAGTTTGCAATAACTTTCTGAAATCATTCTTTCTTTGGTAAAATAAAAAATAATTGCTTTAACTATGAGACTTTTTTGCAGTATTTTACTCAAAGTGTCCATTTGGGCTATGTGAAACTTAGCAAAATTTAGGGATAGTTATTGTTTTATTTACTTTTAATGGTATTAATGGTCATCATAAACACATACATTTTTAATACAGCAATAAATCCCAAATTGAAAGTTCACAAGTGAAATCCAGAAATACTGACATTTTTACATTTGTTAGTGTCTAAGTACCACAGACATCAGTAATATCTGGTAACTGCAGCCTTGGGGGTTAACGCAATAAACAGGCAAAAAAAAAAAGGACTGTGTCATTCTTTGAAACTCTTAACACCTCACTTGATTCGCAACCAAAGGATTTAAAGTGTTTACCATCATTATTACAGAGTCACAGAATCAACTAGGTTGGAAAAGACCTTTGAGATCATCAAGTCCAGCCTGTGACCGAACACCACCTTGTCAACTAGACCATGGTACTGTTTAATACCTTTATTGATAATCTGTGGAAAGAAACAGTGAGGTCCCTGCCAACACAGTTAACAATACAGACAGCACGAGGAGGGCCAACTTTTGAGCACATGCTTAGAAAAGGGCATGAAGAAGAGATGGCTCCAATTAACTGCATAAGTGACAAAGCAGGATAAGAAAGTTGTCAATATCTATAGCACAAACAGAGACATCAGTCTCTGCCGTTTGTAAGGTGAAATTAAGATGCAAGCTACAAGTTTGTAAATGAAGGTAACTTGAATGTTTAAAACCAATACAAAACAGGTGACTTGAGCTGCTCAATTATTAGGCTTCATGTTTCTGTACCCTTGCATTTATTGCCCTCTCTCAACTTTGCTGAGAAACATCAGCCATGATTAATGTTTCCCAGTAGAAGAAATTTATAAGCCTCCAGCTGGAAAAGAGGGTGAATTCAATACCTAAATTTGATAGTTTTCAGTATAATTGTTTTATTGTTGAAATAGAACCAGCATTTTCAGTTAACTGACACTTTGCTCGTCAGTAATTCTTAGTTTCCTTTCCTTCCAAAGAATGAAACACTGGAAAACATATACTCTGTTTCATATGGGAGATAGATACAAAATGAGGAATTCTATCTATGCAGGACACAATTAAGAATGAGTAGAAAGCAAAATTCATCCTGTAAACTAACAGCAACCCAAACTATCACCAAAGGAGATATTTTGGTCAGGTCAGTTGCTAATTTACACAAGTTGTTAGGACGAGCTGCATGACAGATTGCTGGACACAGTCAAGCTGCCTTCGAGTGTGTCAGCTTTCTATTCCTGAGTAGAGCTGCGGCACTTCCCCAGATGAGCACCAGCTCTGCCTACACTCCACAGACAGCAAATCCCCATTTGTCCCCAGTTCAAACACTGCTTTAAGTAGGCCATGGGCAGTTACCTGGTCCTCTTTTTTAAAGGGTTGAAACAGGTCTGTCGAATGTTAATTATTACTGCAGGGCTAGCAGAAGATGTTTGTATTCTCGGCATCTGGCCTTGTGAGTTCAATAAGGAAATGCAGACTTCTCTTCATTTTCAGGTGAGAGGAATAATCAATACCAATCAGCAGAAGGACCAGCGGCAAGATTACCCAGGCTTGTTAGCTGGCAGGAACCGTGTCAGGTGTAACTCCAATACAGATTGCAGAAGGGAAGGCAGGAAAGGTTATTTTTTAGGTCTGTTGGTAATTTCACTGCCTCTCCATTACGTATTGCACCTAAGTGATTTGTGCATTTGTGCCTGTTATTGTGCATAAATAACAAGAAAAGCAATGAAGTTGACTTACTAAATAGAAATGCACTGAATAGGAACATTCTCACATGGTCTGTTAGACTTTCCAATAAATCTGTGCCTGGTCTACGAGACTTAAAAATTTAAAAGTCCTGGGCCATACGAGACAAATACTACATTAGCAACAAATTTGGATTCATATCACAAGAAAGCACTCTCACACAGCCTTTTTCCAATCTAAAGGTATCAGAGTGTTTTACAGGACTGCAGAGAAAGATAATGAGTATTACTGCCCTGTGCAGGCAGGGTACTGTCTAAACAGTTCAAGACAGGCCACACAGCAAGATGGGGACACAGGCTGCACAGAACACCAGAGGCTCAGATCTCAACTTTTCTGCTTTGTCTCTTAAGTGAAATGGTCTAAATAGTTGTTTGTTAGCTCCAAAATAAATCCTCTGAACTCTAAGCATCTTCATTCCCCTTTAGACAGTCTGCGTATTCAGTCTGGGTAAATGCCTGCACTAAATTTGGAGGTGTTCCACATCACACCCGGCTACAAATTCTTCCACTGACTGCAACTAGAATTGTAAAAAATGACATATATCTCTTCACATGACCAGTCAGAATTAAGTTGTTTATAGCAGAAGAGAAGCTGTTTAAGCTGCTACCACTCTATCATTCTAGCAGATACATCAGTCATTTCAAGCAGATTTCCTGTTCCATTTTCAAGTAAAAGCAGAAAAAAATAAAAAGCCAAGTCTTCCTACTTTTGCTTGTGGTCTGGTAACAGCGATGAACAGGATTTGGCCGCGCCAAAACGGATACAGCTACAACATGGAGTAATTCTTCAAGGGGCATTTTAGTTCAAGTTAATTTTGAAATGCTATCAAAAAGGGCTCCTAGAATTGCTGGGTTAAATTTAAGAAAAGGAAGACATATATCCCTTTCACCAACAATTTGATAGCACTTTTTCTAGGTGCCAGCTCTTGCAGCTGAGTTAACATCTCATTGCTGTCGGGCAAGATGTCTGTGAACAGCTTTCTGATTGTAGTACTATTCAAGTCAGAAGATCAAGCCTTTGGTTGCTTTGCTGATCTCCTGCTCTTCTGCATCTTAATTCTTTCTGTTTTGGTGAGTGTTAATTTATAACTTTTTGAGGGCCATGTCCAAGCAAGCAGTACTTGTGAGTGTCAATCCTTGGTGTCCTCGCTGGCATTGAACCTGATGTGAACAGGTGCAAAGAGACTTTTCTCTTACTCTCTCCTTCTCCCCAAGAGCTTTCAAAATTTGAGTTACATATGTATTTCAGAGTTGCAATATAGATCACTGTCTCTCAGCATAGATCAAAATAAAAGTGATATACTCAGGCTACTGGAAAAACTCATTAGTATTCTGTAACAGTAAAAGAGATGGCTTTATACCATCCATGAGGTAATATTATTTAGGAAAATAAATAACCTCCATCTATTACAATCTTTCAAAATATTATTATCTTGCTTTTGTACTATATTTTAAATTCAAAGAATGTTAGTTTAATTAGCATTTTCATTTTGTTATGATCATGAGCAGTTCCATCTGATATCTGAACACAATCCCCACTAAAGGACATAAATTCTTCACTGGCACAGCATTTGCTTTGGTGACATAACAGGTCACTCTGGTTTTAGTCCTGAGATCACCTACCCGCACGATAGGAGCAAATTAAAAAAGGTTAAAAAGATCATGTGCTCCCATACTTAATTCACTCACACTGAACTTGATAAAATGCCACACTGTGACTGAGTAAACAATAAAGATACATATTTTACTCAATATACAGTGGACCCACACGTGAGTAATGGAGGCACTTATGCTGTCCAGAGTGTGAATAATGAGAGCACTTATCCCATCCACGGAGCAGCGTTTCACCGCTGTGCTCCCATCTGGGAATCCTGTGCCTTGAATTGGCGCATACATCACGGACCTGCCGCGGCATCGGGTCAGCCCCTGATCAAGCAGGCACTTTGCATTGTTATCCAGCAGCATCACACCCTGTCAGCCTGGCCAGGGATATGATGTACCTTGAACAGCAGTGGGATGGCTCAGTGCTGAGCAAGTCAACTCCGTCGAGGGGAAGGATGCGGGGAAGGTGTTTGAAATATGCAAACATATTTTCTGTATTTCTTTTCCCACTATTCTATTATCTCATAAGACTTTTGGTCCCAGAAACATAAAATATGGAAGACAATGACTTCAAATCACTGTCTGCTATGCCCAGACCGAATCAAGTAGGCAGGTTTACTTGATTGCTTTGCTCACTAGTTGTTTCATACATCCAATATTTCACAAGTTTCGTGACTCTAGCAGTACACATCTGTGATAAATGGCTACATATTTTGCTCTGCCCTACACAGATCATCAAGGCTGTTGCATAGCAATTTTAAAGTTTATCAGGGCCTTGCAGATACAATAAGTCACTGGAGTTCTCCAGTGCCTAAAAGAAGTTTGCACTTACTGCTTGAGATACAGAAGAGAAGTCCCATGCTTATAATTTTTGACTCCTCTTTTTCTGATCCACTAACACTCACCACAGTTGCATCATAAGATCAAAAGTAGCCCTTGAAACAAAGTACAAACTTATAACCTGCTGAGTTCCCAGTATTTTTAGGTTTTTGTTTCTCTATAAAATTTCAGCTGATGACCGGCAGATAGGGCTAATATGGGAGTTCTGCAGCCTGCGTTTCTGAGATCACTTTACAAAAATATTTTTTAAAAGCTTTAAAAAAATTAATTTTTTAGAAGTCCTAACAGAATTCATTTTTAAAAGTTCTGATGATTCTTGGGAGAAAGTTCTGGGTCTGATTCCTGTTGTACTTGCCTTAGATCTCCACTATCAAAGGACTTACTATAAATTTACACAAGAAAAAGAGTCACACAAGGACTTTCCTACTCCACAGCAAAGCATTTGTATAATAAAACAACTGTGTGAACAATGACAAATACAGAAGGAGGTCAGGAAATATTGTCAGTTCCTTTTGTGCATCTCAAGCTGATATTTCAACTCTTTACAGTCAAACTTTTTGCCATTGTTAACAGTTTTGTTTACCCAATGTTAATCCTTTCCACTAGGCAGTAAAACCACTTCATCAAATTCAGAACAAGATAAGATCCAGGGAAATTCCAACACACAAACTCCCATCCCTTGTCTTAAAAGCTCTTTTCCTGGTCATTGTGGTAGACTGAAACTGAGCAATGGGATGAAGCAGTGAAACAGATTAGATGCAGACCTTCACTTGCCTCCCTATTGAACAACTATGATTTCATTCTGGTTTAGAAAATCACATTTCATATTTGTTTAAAAAGTCACCCTATATAAAAAAGGAGCATTACTTGTGAATATATATTTTAAGATTAACGTGCACAAAATTGTGTTAAGAGTTATTCAGGAACTTTCATAAGTCTACGTGTAGTTGTAGAATTTGTCTCCAGAACGGAAAACTGAAACAAGCAGAATAGATCTCCAAGACAGAGATTTAACCTGCTGGAACACCCTGAACATTAGGTACCTGTGTCCCCAACACTGAGAATGAAAGAGACCAGATGGCTATCTTGGAAAAACAAGTCGGTTTTAAACTGCTTGTGTCAAAGTGTTGATTCCATCCTTGGAGTGAAAATGCATGGTGAAAATCAGTATTTCAATCCTGCTGAGACTTCATCACACCCAGTGTCTTAAATGGAAGATAAAGTTGACAGTAACCAAGAATAATAAAAGAAAATGATTTGTAAAAGGATTTATGTGCTGCAGCCTTTTGGCCCTTTATGGGGCACTGGAAAGGTGGCCAGGAAAGGTGGAAAGGAATCATCACAGCCATTTTTATTTTTCCTTCATCTGGCTGTGTCACCAATCAGGTTTGTAGGGACGTTCTCAGAGGCTGGTGTGTTGGATTCACCTGCCAAGTCTCACCCAGGCTTATTCAGATTGTGGTTTTATACAGAGTCACACAATTCCCCATCTCTGCATACTAATAACAAAATGCTTTTCCTTCCTTTATCTGGCAAAGAGTCTCACTTCATCCTGTTTCTTTGCATGCTGAGTCCGCAGAGGGATCTAAGCCCAGAAGCTGCTGACCGTGTCTTGGAAGTCTTCACTAGGATTCAGTGCCTGAATATGTGGCAGGAATTTTACTGGTGCTTACTTAGGCAAATAAGGTAATTTATATCTCATTCAGGCATAGATAAATAAATAGCTGTCCAAACACATGCACAGGAACATTTGCAATAAATGTGGATGTGCATTTAATATTTATAGCTTTTGGGTGCTAAAATGAAAACCCCGCTGAAAAAATATTATCCAAAGGGATACAGTTTTCATCCTACAGGGACAACATTCACTTCAGAAAGCTAAATTATTTTTTGTTGTTTTTCCCTGCCATATGTTGTGGCTGAAAAAAGACACAGCTATGAGTACTTAAAGGCTACAGTAGTATTTGGATTGTATTACTCAAGTAATGTGTCCGTGACTGCAACCCGGCGTTTAAAGCATGAGGAAAAATACATTTCTGCAGGCACCATTTCCCAAGTCAAGGACACATGAAAAATGCCGCATCTGGGGTGAAATAAGAGCATGTAACAGTAAAGGCTTGGCACTGGTGGGAGAGAAAGAAGACAAGGAACTAGGAGCGTTGGTGAACAAAACCCAGCAGTTTACCTCTGCAGGGAGGAAGGACAGTCGCTTACTGGGCTGCATTACCAAGAGTACACTCTTGCCAGCAGGCCAAAGGGAGCATTTGTTTTTCTGTATTTAGCCCTTGTGAGACCACATTTGGAGTGATGCCTCCAGCTTTGGGGTCTGCAGTACGAGAAAGACAAAAAGACATTGAGAAACTGGAGCAAGGCCAGTGGAGGGCCACCAAGATGATGAGGGGGCTGGAGCACCTGGTGTATGAAAAACAGCTGACAGAATGGGGGTTGGTCAATCTGAAGAGGAAAAGGTAAGAGAGGTAGGAGCATTATTGTTGCCTTCAACTACCTGCCAAGTGGTTACAGAGAAAAAAGTGCTGGAGACACACAGTCCTATTACAAGAGGCAACAGACACAAAGTGCAGCAAGGGCAAAACAGCAGGTTGCTTAAGAAAGGCTGTTGAATATGCATCCTTGGAGATTTTCAAAACTTTCCTGAATAAACCCTGAGCAACCTTGTCTGACTGTGAACCCATGATCTTCTGAGGTCCCAAAATTATTCTGCTTTTATCTCTCTTCTCACATTCTTCCCCCTAAAAAAAAAAAACAAACCCAAAGAAACCAAAAAATCCCAAACAAACAGCAAAACAACCAGGATCTTTCATTCATCAGCTCTATACTCTCATCTTGCAGAGGACAATACATCAATTCAGGCACATGAAAAACATTCTTGATCACAACCCTTTCATTAATTACAGACATGTTAATGTTTCCATGGCAAAAAAGATAGAGCAGAAGCTAGGGGACATTCATGGTGATACTGTCACTCTCTGAAGTAATTGAAAACTTACAATGAAAGAGGTTTATTCTGAAAAATATAGTAATCAAAATACTTTGTGGTATTAGGCCAGTCAGGCAAACTTTTGATGAAAAGTGAGTTCTCTAAGGAACTTTGTCTAAATTTTTGTCAGCTCACTTCTCGAGCTTCCAGCATTTCCCTGTCTGTAACTGCAGCACTCCTTATGCCACAGGTGTCCCAGTGGGTGGGCAGATCTGGGAACTCTGTTCCAAGCCCTGCAACTGATCATTGCTGAATGTCCTCCTAGGCCACCTTGCATCCAAGAGTCCTGTGGGAAACACAGCTAAGTCAACAGCCCAAACTCAGCATTGCTTCAACATCACAGAGCAAAATGTTTGCACTGGAAACAGGGAAAACTTCCCTATGCATTCTGCCTAAATCGTCATTCCTATAGAATTCTTCATGGAAAGAAATTTCTACTTTGTATCAGCTGTCTTTTACTTCAGAAATGAGTTTACATAGATTTACTGTCTCGGTGGTTCCAGGCTTTGAGCACCTCAGCACCCAACTGTGGGTGAGGGGGCTGTGAATTACATTGCACATCAATACAGACTATTAACTCTCAAACTCCTTACTTGAGAAATTTTCTTCTTTTTTTTGGTGAAAAACTTTTAAGTTTTGTGGGAAACCTTTTAAATGACAAGAGAAGCATCATGATTACTTCTCAAACTGGCATTTGACAGGAAAGGCAAGGGAAAGAAAAAGAAGTTAAGATTAGCCCTAAGTTTTCCAGGATTCAACGTTTCACACACATTGGATACAAAGAGAAGTATCTTTACCCAGAATCTGAAGTGAAACTCAGCATTGCTTCAGTCTGTTTAACCTTACTTGTCCATATCACTGCTTCCACATTAAATTTCTCTGTTATTGAAAGATTACCTTTCAGACCAAGGATGTCCACGAGCAAATGAAAAATGTCTTCCTTTGCTTTGTGAAATCATTCCTTTGTCTTCATGGACTCCAGCCAAGGACTATTTGTGATAGAGATGATTAATGCAGAAATCAAGCCGAATGTGAAAAGCCCTGGGAACAGTTACTTTATTTTTCAGCTTTTACTTTCGGTTACATCAGGATAGGCATACACATATTTCCTTCCATGGGAACCAAAGTCCATAAATTGTTATAGTAAATTCCTTACTGCTGGGAAGCTTAGATGGACAACCTCACATAGTATCATCTGCTTCATTACTCAGAGCTTTCAGCTGACTGTGATTATAATGCACCAAAAAAGCCCAGCTATGGCCTTTTTCTTTTCTTGAGTATCATTCAGCTTAAAATGGATGACCATCATTTTGGTAAGAATTTCTATTTCACTATACTAGAATAGTGCTTTTACTCCCTATTGTATCCTTTGGAGAATGCCCTGCTACCTTGATCTTGCAGCTTCTTGCACAGAAAGCAATAAGCGTTGCAGTCATTTTTTATCAGCGATGATAAAAGCTTTATTCTCCTCATGACAAGTAAAAAAAAAAAAAAGCCGCCCCTGTTCGTGACTTTGTCTGGGTTTCTTTAGCTTCCTGGTTCCAAGGAGAATAAGTCTCTGGAATCTCAATCTTTAGGTCAAAGCACTGTTTATAGATCAGCTAAAACAAATAAAAATTAGAAAATCATTTCTCTGCTGTCTATCACTCCAGGCTACAAAAAGCTTCTGAAAGCAGACTGGAAGAACCACGCGTCAGGAATTAAAGAGTCCGATTTCCTTTTTCTGATACACAAGTTAAAATCCAAATCTTTAAGCCAAGCACTGTATTTTGAATTTTTTTTTTTTCAAGGGACATTCATTTACTCTGCTAGTAAATCAGCATTTTCTTTCTAACTGCCTGATCCATTGCATTTTATGCTATTTACAGACATGACATTGCCTGTTATTTGAGTAAATTTAACCTTTTGAAAGTGGACTGGTGAATCTGAACTTCTGAAAGGTAGTTGCTGCTGGGGTAATTTAAGGTAGCCCTTCAAACTGCTGCTCCTTGCTCTTACCACAAAGATTCCACTTGAGACTGTTAATCTTTGACTTCCCTATTGTAAAGAAAGTAATACTTGTTTCTTATGTTAGGTCATAACAGCAATATTAAAAGGAATGGTTCAATGTGCTTTATTATGAGACTCAGAATAAGACTTAATACATTATTTACAGACCTGGCCAACTGAGTAGGTTTGTACAGAGACAATAATCTGGTACTTAACAGCTGCTTTAAATACTAAAACACACAAAATCACACACGCACAGAGCTCCGTTTCCATTGCATATTTGCTTACAAGAAATATGTCATTAAATAGAAAGGCTGAGGTTCATCCACAGCTTTAAACATACAGTACTGTCATGTTCCTGACTGCATGTTTGTCAGCACCATAGAAAACATCTAAGAAATGGGATTTATACCTGTCTGGCTCTTGAGCCTGTTACATCAGTCACTTGTAAGACCTGAAGTGCTCACGTCTCTTCAGGAATTAACGGGTAAGAAAGCAATTGCAGCAAAACTCAAAGAAAAAAAGTAAACTGCGTCTTTCCTAAGGATACCACTAAATGTGAATAACTGCAGCTCTAACACTTATTTAGTCATAAAGGAGCTCATCTGCCATTGACAAAATATCGATGCACTGTCTTTCATGCCTTTGCTGTTATAGAAGGGAAAGGACTTCTTAACAAAAATATTCTCAGGGCCTTATAGCAGCAATTTTAGACATACTTTCAGATTCCCTCTCAGTGCTACCTTTTGGCAAATACTTTATGATGTTTAAACTCTAGTATGTATTTGACTTACATGACTTTGCATTAGTAGCTGAGTTCTTTCACTCTGTTTCCTAAACATCAAGTAATGCTAGTGGAGAGTCCACTATTAGCTATCAGAAGATGGTTTACATGAAAGAACTAGCTTTGAATTCTTCCTGGACATTATCCTCTCAGAAATTATGATGTTGATGGAACATTCTAAGCAAAAAAGGGAAGATAACTTGCAAATAATACTTTTTCCAAATACGTTTTAAACCCTCAGTTTCCGCTTGAGTCATGTTTGCAACATGCCTCTCCAGACGCTTGGTTTGCACAAATATTTTAACAAACCAGTTCACTGTGAGGAATGCTTCATTAAGACAGCGTCCAAGAAAGTTTTAAAAATTGCAGAGGAAACCAACTGAAACAGGAAACACTATCTGTTTCATTACAGTCTCAATTAAAAGCACTGAGTATTTACTCTTTTAGATGAGAAGGAAATAGTCCATGCCACAAGGTCAGTACACTTTGAATCCTCAGCTTTCAACAAAGTTTCTTCATAAGTAGGCTACTCAGCAGATGAGTATCTATTTGCAAACTGGAGCTACAAATGGAAAATAAAGAGCATTTTATGTGTTCGAAAATAACATAGGAACAGGATGGGAACGAATTTTGACTTTCAAGTGACCTTTTTCCCAGTGATGAACACATCGCAATTTTAAAAGTTACGATCAGAGAATGCCAAACTTATGGACAACAACTATTTGCTCTGCGTAATGACAGTTCTCGTTTCTGATGCAAGGTCAGGACTATTCCATTAGAAAACTGTGCCAAACTAATGTGCTGATTTTGTGTATTAGGCAGCAATAAAAACAGCTGATGTTTCAGTGCAGAAGTTATCTCTCTGCGTGTAAAATCTACACTAAATTAGTACTAAATTATTCTCAATGAGCAGATGCCGGCTATTCATTGCCTTCATTAACTTCTACTGTACCTGGGTACCATGTAGTGCTAATAAAGTTATTGCAATTGAATTAACTTCATCTTTTCATGGTACATTATCCCTTTGATGACTCTAGATCATGGCTTGATTTAATGCTCCTGGTGATCAGAGAGACTAAAAATTAAAGAATGCCATATGTTACCAGAGTTGAGGAAGACTTTAGGACTTCTGTTAACAAAAGTTGTACTTTTCATCCATCCTAAAAAATAACAATAATCAAAAAAGAAACCCAGAAGAGAGACATCTTTTCCGTTATACCTTCGGAAGGCATCCAAGTACTAACATATTCTTTTGGATTATTAATTTTTCAGAAAAAAAATCTCATCTTTATTTTCATATGCTTCTATATTTCCGATGGAATAATTTTCAAGAAAAACCATGCAGGTTGTTGAGGCAAAATAAAAGTGAAACATTTCTCATAGTTCTCCATCTCACCTATGAAAATCTGTCACTACTAAGGAAAGGTAGAGTAGAGAAGGCTCTAAGTTCAAGTCCTTTAGACTCAGGCAAACTGTGGCTTTGCTTGTATTTTATTTTATTATTATTTTCATTAAGTGAATACTTCTGGTCCCATTCTTCCTCCCCAGTTTTTTTTTTTTTGTTATGGCATTGCAACCTAAAAGAGGGAATCAAAAGGCAGAAATTCTTTCTCTATGTGGTTTAAAATTCTTCCTTCTGGCAACAATTTTATTTTTAAAAAAGGCTACAAAAATTAATTGTAATAACTTTTTATTTGATTTAGCACGCTATAGAGCTGTTTCTGCCTTCAGAATCTTATACGATTTCATACTGTGAAAAACCATAATTACAATACAGGACAAAGTCTTATTTTCAACTCTTTGGAGTCATAATTGAGGGAAGAAGGTACACAACAGATGATCAATAGGAAAAACACAAAGTTCATTTGAATGTTTAATTACACATTTAGGTGAAACATTTTTAGGCTTCCCAGCCTGAAAGAGCATGCATTTATACATGCAAATTGAATTGAATATTTGCCTTCAAATAGATACATGGTGGATAGGAAGATGCATTAATTTTGCCCTGCAGGATAATTTAATTTGTAAATATTATGTCATATTGGATGGAGCATATGACCTAAGTTTCAGTGATCCAGAGGGAAGGTGATTCCTATTCATTATATATGGTTTTTTACCATTTAAAGATTTATAGAGTTGCAGATTTTTACCTCTTCCTTTCTTGCATGACAGGAGACTATAAATTCATGCAGGGCACTTCTGTATTTAAGAAGTTTTAGATTAAATATTTAACTAAGTACTAGTTACTGAGCAGTAAGAAACACATAAAAATCCTACAGATTTTAATGTGTGCCAAATGTGGCATATGGTACATAATTAAACAAAATAGTTACTTAACATTTACAGTTTTAAGGACACTAAAAATTTTATTAGTCTACAGATTTTTTTTTTTACCTTGAGGGGGGAGAATTCAGTCAAATCCAGCTTTCAACTAACCATTGACTTCACTAGAAAGATTCTTGATCCCTTTGAACTGCACTGGCAAAAAATCAGGTGATGTCTATATTTATGATCTAATCTTTCAGATATTGAAATTATGGGAGGAACAAAGAAACAAGGGACAAGTTCACTTTAGTTAAAAGAGACTGGATGGAGAAGGTGAATTTCTAGGCTCAATGTTTGTGGCTATGCTACTTTGTGCTGCTGGTTTCCAGAAGAGTCCTTGGCATGACTTTGTCCTGGGCCAGTTACTCCTCCACCACAGCACTCCTGGGCAGGGCTCGGAAGGGGTATGGAGATGTCCCGGCAGGCAACTACACTGCAGTGGTGGAGAGGAGACCCCCAGGCATTTTTTATTTACTAGTACAGTCTAAGCTGTTGAAGTCAGTGATTAAATTCGCACTAAATTCAGGGTAGTCAGGATTTACCCAGAACTTCTGGTTGTTAAGGAGCAAATCTACACCATAGAGCTCACTGGCCTTCATAAATTAACACTTCTTCAGCTGCTCTGTGTAAACTGCAGTTTCATTGTGTCTACTTTCTTGCAGGCCACAGAAAGACATTAGAAATCATGCTTTATTTTCTGTCTCAGAACTTGTGAAACCTCAGTGAAAAAAAAGTCACTGTTTTAAGCCCTTAAAACCATGGTGAATTGTTTGAAGTTTTGGGTTGTTTTACTTTGTTTTTAAAGGAAGTGCTGTCTCTTAGAACGGCATTATTTTTAATGACATATCAGGAATCATATTTTGAAATGTTTGTCAGCTTTTTAAAATGTGCTATTGAAACCTATTAGGCTGTCAAAACTATGATGAATATGTTAAGAAGTAACATGATCGTGTTGTAAATCACTACTTCAGAGTAATCGATCTCAAAGCCAGGAGAAGAAAGAAGAAAAACAATTGTTTGCAAATGTTTTGCTCTGACATTTTGTCCTGTCTGCCTTCACAGTCCACTGAATCTCAGTGCTCTTAGAGGCATTTAAATGCTTTACAGGCAGTGTAATGTGACCAAGGAAGCTGGACACAGAAGCAAGTGGGAATGGGAAGAATGGAGAAAGTACATCCAACGTAGCACTTTTGGTTTTCCGGCAATTTCAGCCAAGAGTCAACATTTTCTATAGGAAGCAGTGTGGTTCACAAAAGAGTCATTCCATTAAAAAACAGTGTGTTCTTAATAGTTTTGACTGAAGACTTTCAGTAAACCCTGACATTAAGTTAAATGATACCAGGAAGGATGAACTTGTATCAGATTAAAGCTTTCGTCTTCAATCATATAGAGGTGCTTGTTGCTGGAAGGGACACAGGAGTGTATTCTGTGATCACAAACAGAATTACAACTGAATATTTGTTTAAATTAGGAAAAAGGACACTCAGGTTTAGTTTTGCTAGGAGTGAAATGGCTTGTCACATATATTAAGATAGAATAGGGCGTCACACTTCTGTGTGATGCTGGTATCAATCAAATGACCTTCCATGTGCTCATGCATTCCCAATGAAAAACAACAACTGACATCTGGAACAGTTTTCAAACCATTTGATGTAACCATTTTCTAAAGAAAACTGGCTGAATAAAATAATTATTCAATCAATTGAAATTGGAGTTTATTTGTAACATCTGACTCTTGTATTTCTGGCTTAGCTGAAAGTAATTCTGTGATCCGTGCTACCTAATGATTTTCAAGGGATGACATAAACACAAAATACATATTATTTGTAAGCAGCATGACCTTTGATGTTTTGAATATGTAAATAGTATTTCTGCTAACAGATCTGCTAAAGATTGGATAACTTACTGTCTCCCTCCAGGAAGTTTTGTATGGAGTAAGCACTGTTGGCAATTATGGCAGCACATAGACTGAGTGGGTCGTGGCATGGACCATGGCTTGGCTGGGACAAAGGTGGTGGTCACTGAAGAGTACTTCTAGCCAGAACCTCTCAGGTTTATTTCTCCAG
>VZTA01020187.1:165096-178151 GCA_013398855.1 Mohoua ochrocephala
AAGGCCCCCCCCCCCCACCCCATCCAGTCATTTAGATGTAGACACCACTATTCTCTTCATTTACAGGGCAAATGTTAAACAGAGGTATGAAAGTTGTTCAGATGTTAGAGTGACAGGAAGCAGGTAGGAATCAAAAGGGAAGAAGGATGAGTTAAGCAGGAAACAATGTCCCATTTAGAAGGAATTTTTGTCATTTGCTACTCCTACTGTCTAAATTACCTTATGCAATTTATTTCAAAAGACAGAAAAATAATAATCCTGAACTACTTCGTGTGAAGAGTCTTCAAATTATTTCTTGAGATTTCCTCACAGGGACCTCCCAGAGATACATGGAAATTACAAATGCTACCAGTTCCTTCCTCCAGCCAACCCATTCATCACGTACTCAGCCAAGTACATCAGGGTAATTTGGGGTCTTGGCTACATAAAGGATAATGGACTTGGATGCTTCATAAAAATGAGTCATTTTTTCCCCCAACTGATTATGTGACTGTCTCAGAAAGCCCTGATCGTGGTCACTTAAATCTGCAAAGTATCTGGAGTGCTTGAATGCCTATTTACCTTTCAAACACTGGGCCAATATCATGAAAACAGATGGAAACACTTTGAAAATTGAGTACAAGATGGAGTTATTCCAAGAGCAGTGCCCAATGAGATAGAGTTTAGGAAAAGGAGAACCAAATGAGTTACATTTTTCCTAATTTGGCATGTCTCACAAAATTAATTCAATATTTCATCTAATCACCATAAATATATTCTTTATATTTTCTACCCTTTAAAAATTAGAAACAAGCAACTAACTTGTCAACCCACTAGTAAAATACAGCAACATTTTCCTGCTGCTCCTTACATAAAGTTCATTCTTCACCCTTACTCCATTATCAAAACAAAACAACATACAATGTTCTCCTTGGAAAAAATAAGTATCAATGCATGACAATGTTAGTATATCCTTTCCTTACTTTATAATGTTTTATATGTTCTTGATCAACCTGCATTTCCCAAAACTTCTTAATGAGGGCATGATTAGCTAGTATAGTTTACTAAATAAGTACTTCACTAACATTATTTATTATGTGCACACATGTATTTTTTCTTTTGATACTTCTTACAGCATTTTTATGGTATTACCATTGTAGAAAAGGATCAGCTGTGATATTAGGTAAACCACTCCTGGTTTTCATTTAGGCTGTTGTATTCTTTTCCATGTTTCTAATATGAACCAAAGATAGCTGTAATATGAGATATGTGTGTTTTTTGATGTCTGTATATAAAATCTAGTGCTATATGACATCACAAGATTAACAGCTATTCTAGTAGATGCATTATCAGGCAAAAACCCCCAAAATTGCCTGTAGACATGTCTGTCTCCATGGGCTATGAGAACACATGAGCAAGCGCTTGTTCATGTGCACAGAATACAACAAAACAGGAAGTTAAGCCTAAAATACAGCTCATGGCAGTGCCAGGAGCTTTCTACCTGAAGAAGCTTGAAATGTGAATTTCAGGTATGTGCAGTAGGCATTATGGACTATATATGGAGATTTTCTTCATATATTTTGGTATGACTCCCACATTACTCTGAATGTAAGAAAGATAAGAGGCACAATGACCAGCTGTGCTAAGAAAAGTGAATGAATAGAAAAAACACATGTCACTAAGCTATATATTAAATCAGTGCTGGCATTCTTTAGGCCTATTCAGTGTTGAACTCTAACTATAGGCTTTCCAAACTGACTTTTACAGGAGCTAATACGGGCCTTTAGCCTACCTGGTCTGCAGCTGGTCTTTGTGAGTGCATTCCTCCTTATTCATTAAAGTAATACATTTCCCAGATCATCTTGCAACTTTATCGGATCATTGGTTCTCGCCACCGGAGTGCGTTTGTGGCCATCTCCAGTGGACTTCTCTTTGCTTCTGAAGTAGATATATTACACGTACTGATGATGTGTGTCTGAAGCCTGCAACTTTCTTGTGACTTTTGGCAAAAGTGCTCGTGTTCAAACATTATAAATCTGTGTGCTAGACTTAACAGTACAGAACATTCAAAAATGATCACAGTAACGTGGGCCAATTTCAGCTATGGTTTTGATTAAAAGTTTGATAGAAACCTCAGAGAAATGACAACATGCTTCCATAGATAAGCTCTGCAACATTTATATTCCACTTCACTGCACTAGGTTGATTCAGAGTGTATTTGCTTTTCCTGGCCACAGTTTAAGTGCTCAATAAAGTAACATTCTGTTATTAAGTGCTGACTCTTTTTCCCTAGATTAATGGTTTTGGTTGTCCAGAGAGATGAAGCCTTTTGAAGAGGATGAAATATACCAAACTGAGTAACATCGCAGATACTGGGCTTTTGCCCTCTTATGGTGTAAAGAATGCCAAAAAAGAAAGCATTTTCCAGATCAGTGGCCTAAGATTATTTATTTTTTTGTGCAATATCTTATGAGCCTTCAGGAAAAATTACAGCATTTTTCCTAATGAAGATTGTTAAATGTGCCTTTTATAAGTGCCCATGAATTAGACCTGACACTGTAACTCGACCCAGTAATGAAAATTAAAGGCTAGCTTGGACTGTTCTGCAATGGCAAAAAGTTGCACAAATTCAATTTTCCTTACCCTATTATTTAGCAAATTTTGTGATTTCTAAATGATTAAATAATTTTATGTATTCATCCTGTGCTGTTTAACTGATCACATATTATTAACAAACTATGAATCAAATGTGCAAGGCCTAGCTATACATCTGTATCCCCACTGTAGCAGGATTCTGAGCAGTACATTGCATATTAAATAGCTTGAGAGCAGACTTCTTAATCACCCAATTTCTATTCGCTGCCATTACATGACTATTTTAGTCATCACATGACTTATCTGAACATAATAGAAATGGTAGAATAGCAACGCTATACCCAAGAGTTCATTGCTGCATGCTCCTCGCATATTTATTTATCATTTACCCATCTGAAATCACGATAGAGTCAATGCTCCCAGCTGCACATTTCAGCCAGACATTGGCCATTATGCTTTTCTTTCTTTCTTTCTTTCTTTCTTAAACAAGAGGAATTGCACAGAAATATAAAACAGACACAAGCTGCAAGAATACTGGCAGAGCAACAAATATGACTCCTTATTCGGAAAAACTCTCAAGGAAAAATACACGTTGGCAATACTGTTTGATCTACATTTTAAGTGTGGGCTTGAGGATACAGTCAGTGTAAACACAACTATCATGCAGGAATGTTCCCAGAAATAGAACACAGTAGGTCATGTCTTACTCCCTCTCTCAATATTCTGGTAAAATACTGGACATTTCTGGAAGACACAACAAATACATCCCAAAAGAGCTACAAGAACTAAGGACAAATATTTCAGGTGCACATCATACCTGCAAAACAAAAGTATTCGGAAGAAAATATCTGCAGCTTTTGCATGAGATACCCCATGAGGAAGCCTTCAGCACCCACCCACTAGTTAGAGGACCAAATAGTCACAGGTTGATACTAAAGAGCTGCGTGAGAACATCCTACACGGAGAAACCAGCATACATTACATCCTGTACCATTGCCATAGCAGCTTGGTTTCAGCAGAAAGAGCATTTGCACCCAGCTATATATACACCAAACAGCATGGCAGGTGCTTAGTACAGCACATATCTCACAGTCCAAACTACTGAAAAAATGACCTCTCCTCCTTCCACCTCGCCTCCTACCTCATCCTTACATCCATCCTAGCCCTACATGCAGTAAGAAAATAACACCTCTTTCAGTGTCATATTGCAGTCTTCTTATGTCCCAAGAATTTGGGACTGGCGGCCTGTCTCACTGAATTAAATAACAAAATTTCCTATTATTTCCATAAAGCTGGCAATTTTCTCCTTGGAGTATATGCTCAACTGAATGTACTTTTCTACTCACTCCCAGGGAACCACTCTACCAGCCAGGGATCTTTCCTGACAGGTCTTTCCAGCAGAGAAAAACTGTCACTGTCCCATTTCACCTGTGCCTGCTGGCTCTTGAATTGCAGCAGTGCGGCTATGGAAAGGCTAACTGCAATCACCCATTCACTTTTACGGTATTTATAGAATTCAGCACTAAGTTCATTTTCAGAACATGATCCTGTCCACTCTCTTTTAACTTTTCAGCTGGAGTCACAGTTCTGCAGAAATGGATGGTTTGGGCATGCTGATGGAGTTTGCAGCTCAGAACTGGCAAAGGGGGAAACATCTAGTTCATTTGCACTTAGCTCATGTGCTGTCAAAGTAAGATGAAAGAGGTGCTGTCACCAGTAATTAGCAGTTATAAGAAGAATCCATCATGTAATTAAGTCCACAGATGGGTAGGAGCAGCACTAGTGTACATTGCAAGTTGAATTTCCAAGTCAGAAGAACCCTCCAGGCTGTGCGTTGGAGTGGCTATGAGAGGCTCCACGGGCTGGAGAGCACAGAGATTCCAGAGCAAACATCTGCACGTGTATACCTACGGCACTGCTTCAGCACTGGGACATGCTATACAGCAATGCATTTCCTTCAGGGTGGGAGGAGGACCTCATTGACAGAAATCTGTAACCAAAGCCAGACATCTCTTTGTCTCCTTTCTTTGCCGTAGTGTCCTGGGAGCCAGGCTGTAAGCATGAAGAACTGAAAGCTCCTGTATCTAGGGGGAAAAGAGACTGCATAACAAGAGGTAGTGTTTCTCCACTCTCTTTTGTTAACACAGTTGCTTGTTTTAGCTGCTCTTTCCTCTTCATCCTTTGCTTTACCACTGGAGGCTAAGGAAGGAGGGGTACACAGCTCGGCCCTCAGACCCTTGCCGGACTGTTTCCCTGGATAATTGATTCTAGTTTGGATCCACCCACTACATGTATTTATGCTGTTTGGGGGCCAACAAATTTGATCCTCAGCAGACATCACTTTTGCCAGCTTACCTTTCCCCTGGGGTTTGATTCCATCAAAAACAGGCCAGCTGAGGTATACTCTACCATACAAAAGGGATCTGTGTTTCTTCTGGAAACCTCAGCTACAGCCATTCGCATCAGCTCTAAGTCCTTTTGGCACAGTGTCCCTCCCGGAAGATGCAGGCAGTAAGTTTATTGTCCATCTTTGCACAACATTTCCACAGGGAAAAAATCCCACAATTATATTTATATGCTCCCTGATTTATCACTCTATAGGGAAAAATACACCAGTCCAGAAAAAAGACATTCACATGGACCCTGGTACAAAAATTATGCGTACTTTGGGAGGCCATCAAATAGAGAAGTTTGATATCCTGGCATTTCTGAAAACTCTCCTCTGAGCAGCTTGGAGTGATCCTGGAGAAAATTTTCTCAGAGTCCAGGCACAATGTGAGTCTCAAAGATGGCAAATACTTGGGCTCAAATTCCTCATGGCCTAATATGTCATATTTCCATCCAAATGACATGGGACTTGTGTGTTTGTGTTCCTAATCCCCTAATCAAACCTCATTATTTTTGTCTGAGCCATACAGTAACATTTTGGTCTACAAAAAAACCCTCTTCTCAGTAACAGTAAATTTACTTTAGACACATTTTTGGGGCCCCAAACTGGCCAAAGAATGGCTCTGCAGTTACAGCAAGTGGGGTTGCTTCTGTGGAAAGGTTTAACAAGGTGGATTGAAAATATTATTGGAGAATGTGGGCTGTAATGATTTTTACCTGGTGGGGAGTAATTCATCTGAATGTTGTTTTATCATTTCAAATGTTACTTGTGGGAAGGGAATGTCGCAGCTCTCCAAGAGCTACATTATGTCAGCTGCCATGCTCTATAAACAGATTACACACACCTTGTATAAACAAACTGTGGTTACCTAATTATCCTGAACAAAAATACACACACAGAGGAGAAAATTCATTTCAAAATGATTAATTATATAAATTTTAGTTTCAGCAACATATTTCCTATATCCCCATGTGTAGCTGCAGCTTAATAAAACTCCCTATAAGATTACCACCATTTAGTTGGTTTCACAAGTTCAGATTGTTGTACAGAATCATGCCATGTTGTGAATTCAGTGCTAACCACATTGCAAACTATGACCTAACTTGGCAGAGAGGATGTATGTACTGTAAATAGATACTATGACAGGTGTATCAGCTAGTGCCAACAATCAACTTTTAAAAATTATATAATATCAAATGGCTAGAACCATAAATAAGCTGGAAAAACTGTATATGGTTTATTAAAATATTCAGGAAAAATGTTTTATTCAGACAGTCATTTCTCATTACTCATCTCATCAGGTAACAAATTAGAAGAAAAACGCTAAGTCAGGTCAGTACATTTTACTTCTTTTTTCCAGAACTAATGTACAGTGCATACTAATAGAGTTTTGTAGAACAACAAAAAAATCACATTTAAGAGCACTATTACTTTTTGTCAAATAAGGGAGTTCAGTAAAAAACAACACACCTATGTGTTGTGTATGTCTTCCTTTTATGAAAATCTTAAGTTTGTGAAAGCTGTTTTGACAGCATGAAGGTTGAAACAAATATCACACAAAAGACATCCGAGAAAGACGGTAGAATTTTGTCTGAAACTGGGTTCAAAGCATGCAAAACACGTCCTAGTTTGGAAAGACCAAGGTTCACACAGATTCCAAATCTCTGGAAGAGATGAAGAGATTAAATTGCAAAGCTAATGATTTTAAATCATACTTCCCAATGCTAACATACAGCATTAAGTACAGCAAACAACTTAACTTATGTTGATATAGCCCAGGAATGGTTCCCATATGTGGTTCCTGACTATGTGTATACTGGGTAGTATATTTATTTCAGTGGTAAATAAAACCTTAATTCAGCAACCCAGTGGTTTACCAACAGGGCATGTGTGGATATCCAGCTTTTAAGAAAAACATTTTTAGTGGTATTCATAGCCATATTACAAAATCTTGCAGACAGAAAGTCCCTCATGAATTTCCATTGGAATTCCAGCCTAATATGGAACTCATGGGATACAACAAGGATTTGATTTTGTGACATCTAAGGCAAAGCACTAGTTATGAACTGCTGGAAGGTTCACAAGCAAGTACAGAATTGACATCTTCAGCGTATTTATTCTTCAGTACATGAACAGCACATGCTGGCAGACAATCCACAAAGTTATTGTAATGTCACGTGTTAAAGTTAATTGTAACAAGCAAATTGTCAAAAAAGCACACTAATATCTCATTTTATACAAGCTACAGTTACTAAACAATGGTCTATTCCTCCTTCTACCTCAGCTCTCATGAAAGCATTATGCAGGAGAACTGAAGCATTCAGTACAATCAAGAGGTAGCGGAGACGTTCTCAGTTCTAAGAGCTTGTTTCATACTGTTATACAAGAAAGTATTTACAAATACATTAAAGAAATAGGGAAATTATAACATTTCTTTTGATTTCCAAAGTCAAACATAATTTAACAAACCTCTTGAAAAATAAGAGGAACTCAAAAAAGAAAATACAATACAAAAGAATTGAAGATTGCAATAATTAAGAGAAGTCAATGTTTACACTGTCCACGTAGCTGTAAGCTCGTATCCTTCTGCATGTACGTTCAAGAAACCGTGACATTAAAGACTGTAATGTAATATTTTCAGTTAAAGGCTTCTGTCCAATTGACCAAGCAGAGTAGACCATTGCCCAGGACTGATTTGAAAATAGGTACCTATTGATTGCAAGACCTCTGCTTGCTGCAGAAGTTGAAATAAACTCAAGGAGTGGTAAATCGTGTTCCTCTGAACAATTGGATTCAACCTGTCCCAAAGATCCTAGGTGTTGTTCCATACAGTGTGTTATGTTTATTTTGGCTTTTCACATGGTGAAAGCTGCTAATTACTTTGTGTTCAAGTCTGGAACTGGGTACCCATTTTTTTTAAAAAAATCCACTTTAGTATTTTAAAGTTTGGATTCATATTTTCTAGAAAATCTTGGTAAAATGAGATCTTCATCTCACAGAAATGTAAAAAAAAATTTTTTTTTGGAAGTGATTTAAAAAGAAAACTCTAAGTGATGAGTCTTACAGAAAACTCCATGAAATATGTGGGGTGGGTTTTACAGGAAGGTAGTACATAGCAATGCTATGGGAAACACAAAAGGAAGAAAAGATTAAGCTCGCTCAATGTGTAAGTACACTCTGCACTGAATGAGGCAGTGATCTTGAAGGAGAGACGCACATGATCGCAGAAGTTACAGGTAATCTAAAAGCTAATCACTGGAAAATTAAATTAATTTTGGAAAACAAACGAGCAATACCCCTAAATCTGGTATTTTCTAGCTTACAGCTGCATGAGTTTGCACCCAAAGGCAGTTTCATGTATGTGATTTACCTTTTTTGGGTGGGAAGGGGGCTGCTAAATCTACGAAAGAAACAACAATCTTTCCTGTGACTTCTTAAAAAGTGTGTTACCAAGGTATGAACTCCTCAGCCAACAGCATGAACTGTCTGAGATGCGGCTCATAAGTGTAGTGGGTTGTCACTTTTTATGTACACCAGAAAGAGGGGACAAAACCTGATGGCTGGTTGGGAAATAGCTGAGGTGTCTTGCTCTCAGCAGAGGAACAGGGAGAATAAGGTACTTCCCAGCACCTCAACAAGTTCCCTAGAGGAGGTGAGACTTTTTTTCCTGCTATATGGAATATGGATTTATCTTTTATTCCTACCAGATATTCATTCTCCCATCTCATCAAAGACTTACAGTGGCAGCTCAAGTGATTTCCCAACAGAGAACACACAAACACACAATAAAATGAAAGCTCCGGATCTTACTATTTCATCCATAGCAGTTTGTGCAATAATGTGAGTTTTGGGTCCAACTCTAGGTATAATGGAGATACCAGTTTCTCTTTTCCCCTCCCCCTGGTTGTGGACCCTGCAATAACTCTAGGCAGCAGTCACAAGGCTCCCATACCAGTTATTCCCGTCAGCTGTTCCCCAGCCTCTTGCTGCCTGACAGCAAGGTTAATGTGATGTGTGTAGAACTGAAAGCTCCTGAAGCAATCTTCTGTCTTGCTGGAGAGGTTCAAAGGATTGTCAACATTTACTCCAGCAAGACAGAGAATATTGTGACCTGCTCGGCTGGGGAGAGAGAAAGGCAGGGAGGGGAAGGTCTGCTATGGGAGAATTTGGACTCAGACACGCCTGACTCCCAAACACACTCCTCTCACCCCACTGTGTTTCTGCTTCTCATTTAGAATATTTTATGTACTGGGAGGGTGTTCCAACTAAACTGTTTCATGAGGCTCTGATCATGCATTATCAGGCCAAGACAAGCTGCCAGCTGCACCGTGTAACATGTCACTCCTTTCTGGAATAAAGGCTGAAAAAAGTCTTGAAATGGCTTTCTGTGAAAGACTGATACTACCTTGTGTTGTGTCAGCATGCTGCCTGTTGGTCTTGTCCTGCAACCTTTTCTCACCCAGCTACTACATATACACGCAGTAGTAATAGTTAAGTTTATTTAACTTTATCCATTCATGTTTTTTAAGTTTAGAATAGACCAACTTACTCAATGAATATGACCTCCTGATTAGCAGGTCACATAAATCCTGCATCTGATCAGGATACGGTGTTCACATTTCTAAATGCTTCGCCTTGCTAAAGAATGCTTTCCTTCTCCAGCTGTTAAATTTCTAATGTACAGATTTAGTGTGACTTTTAATGTTACTCAGAAGTTGTTTAAGGGTTAAACTACAACCTTTTCTTCTCCATAAACACAAGGAAATATCTTAGCAACTGACGAAAATCTTCTTAGGAATTGTTATGTTCAGCAGCAACAGCTGAAAGCATTTAGTTTATGAGCCAGTATTCATCTTCAAAGACTCCATTCTGCCCAGAAAATAAAGAACAAGAGATCAATTAAGATCTCGTCCAGCGTGCTAGTAACAGTGGGAAACATACCTCACACAAGTCATAGAATCTTGGAATACATCCTAAGAAAACCAAAGTCTGATTTTCACTTTCTTACCTTTCATAGACTATACAGATGCTGCTTCAGAGTGAGATGACCAATTTGGGGAAATGCGAACAAAGAGAACCTTAGGGAGCTCAATTCCAAAAAAGGAACTCATATGAAAGGTACCAGGTTTGACATTATTTAGCACACATTATCCAGGTAAGAGATAACCTGTCTTTTTACTTAGTGTGATGTCATCCCCATGTAAAATCTGCAGCCTATGGAGCAGGAAAACTGCATGTGGTACATTGACCTATTTAATCCTCAAAGCAACTCCATCAAACTGTCATTTTGATATTAAACATGGACTTAATTATAAGATTATGAGATTTCATAGCAAGGGTTATGAAACTACTGTTTATTCATCTGAAAATGCTTAATTAGGTTTATTTATAACAGGTTTTCATATTTTGTTTAGAATATTCCGCTATGTTCCATGAAGAAATACAGTTCCCTTAGACACAGACCTAAGCAAAACTCTGGGAGCTGTGCTTGAATTTTCCTGAAGATGAAAGTTTCTCAGATCTCAAGCCAGCTTGGCTCTCTGCAAAGGTACAGATGAAGACTCTGAAAATTGTGAGAATTTCCTCTGGCTTCTAAAAAGATAGTTGGTGTAAGCTCCTCACTAATTTTAACGGTAGCCAGGAGCTGGTTTTCTTCACGGAGAGTAATAGGAACAACCTTTCATCTCACTAGTTTTCTACATCAAATTCAGAACATTTGCAAAGGTGAATTGTATTTTTGGGGGGTCCTTTTTATGGCCACTGTAAATTCTCTGTTCCAAGGTCTTGAGACCAAAAGGACTGATGTAAGAAAACGTATAGCTTGTAACAGCAGTCCTTATAAATCTCAACCCCACACAAAAGAGCAAAGAAAATAAAGAGACAGAGAACAGACTTTAAGACCAGGGAAATAAAAGAAAGTTTATTTAGAGGAGACTCACTACCAGACTGGCTTGACTTGAATGACGTTTGTAATCTGTAAAGAGGCTGTGTTATGTGAGGTGAATACCGAGTAATATTCCTCAAGGGGAAGAGAACACTTTGTAAGACTTTCTTGTGATTCTAAAACTAACACTTACTGTGGAGTAAGGCTTACAGCACTGAATTGCAAGTGCAAAAGAACCCACAATGAATGAAGGTAAACAGCCCAGTAGAGCAGAATTCACTCACGTGCATGTCAGGTAAATTATGCTTGTTTGCAGATAATTTTAAAGTAGTAAATAAGTGAACATTTGCCCTGTCTGATTCTCTATGAAAGCACTCTCATGCTTTTTCTCAACAAGGCTGGGGCAAAAGAGGGAAAAGTGGCTGGACAGGACTTTTTCAGCCTTAGTATACTCAGAGGGCTCCACCGGCTCAAAATATAGTTCCAGCTACCACAATAATCTTATTTGGAATCCAGCCTCTGATTTTGCTTTTATGGCAACGATTCAGACACAATAAAGTCAATAAAAAGCATAAATGTCTCCATACCATTTTCAGGTATGTTTTTCAATAGATTTTAGGAGAGAGATGTCCACAGATGTATACTTGAAAGTATTTTTAGAATATTCTTTGTAGTTCTTACACTGCAAGTCAGATCTTTTGCAGTAATTCAGACAAACTGAAAAGCAACATCTCACCATATCCTCTTATGGAAAAAAGTTATGAACTCATTTTGAAGGAAAAATATTATATAATTGAGCAAATGTTTGAACTACCTTAGTAAACAGAAATCTAACTCCAGAGCCACTGATTTTGGAAGTGCACTTGGAGCTCAGTTTGGTCTCAGAAATCAGGAAAATGGTTAACTGTTTCCAGGTGGACTTAGAAAACAAGGCCACCTTCAAAAGAACCTTTTACTATGAAACTTTTGGAAGAAGTGACATGCATCATTCTCACTTCAGCAATTTTTTGGTAAGAAATCACAATTGTGTCTTATTTCTGTGCACAAGTGCCTACAAAATCATATTTCTGCCTAGTTATGAACATGTTTTCACAAAGTCATGGAGGTTTTGGGGAACTACAGTCCCATTCAGTGCAGGCATGTTATAGTTATGCCTTTTCTTTCTAGTAGCATGATTCGTCTCATTTAAGATACAGAAATGCAGACTAAAACTACGGGCATTGGTGTGCTACGTTTCAGTATCCTGTCTATAATCACCACAGGAAGAATGTCTGTGTCGTTTACAAAATATTCATCTCTTTTACCCATTATGAACTTCCTGAGCATAATTTTATTAAATACAAACGAGTCCCAAATAATTCTTTCCCTGATCCTACACAACCTTTAAAAAGCAGTATGGTAAGAAACCACACTTAAACGTTCAGCTTCAAAAGCCACCGGGCTTTTCAGCCTCCAGGATGGGTTGATGCTGTTGGCAGGGTAGAGATCATTCTTACTGCAAACTGTAGACAAAGGTACAGTACCTTGAAATGGACCAGCTGTTAATATTTGTAGCAGCTATTTGTATGGTATTTCACTAGTACATGGTGGGGACAGACTCAAATTCCTGACTTGGACAATTTAGTATATAGATAATGAGAAACGGTGGTTGGATAATGGAATACAGTAGTGCCAAGAACAGGCATTAAAACATGTCAGCAGCTTTTCATTGAATTAAAACATGAGTTTCTAGGTACCAAGTACAGTGAAGATTCAGTGCCCCTACTTTACACATTCTCTAAGACCTTTTTATCTTGAAAGTTCTGAGAGACTTAAATGTAAGTTGGATACAGAATAGTCTTACCTCTGGGGTGAAATGGAGCAGCTGTTTAACATCACATACAACAGCAGTTTAGGACAGCAGTTGCTAATGTGGGAAAACATACCCAGATGTTGACTCCTTGTCATTTTAGGATCACATCTTGCTTAGATATTCATGCTCAGAAGACTGAACTCTTTCATGCCTTTGAAAATTCTCTTTTCCCCTCAAATTCAAATATGAGAGGAAAGCATTATTTTTTTTTTTTTCCATATATAAAAGCAAGACGTATTTATGGCTTTACTGACAATTCTCAAAGTCCCTGATCTCATGGTTTTGCTTTCTTGGACTTCAGAACTGTTGTGACCCATGCATGAATATTTGCATCTCAAAAAGCATTGGGAAAGGGG
>VZTA01020195.1:0-81396 GCA_013398855.1 Mohoua ochrocephala
GTTTTGTTTGGTTTGGTTTTTGTCACTCATCATGTTAGCATGAATGTAACAGGTACTTGACAAAAATCTTACATAGATGTTTATCTAATCCTGGAAAGGACTCTTTAAATTCTGTTTAATTCTTGTTCAGTTTCACAAAAGTTGCTTCTGGCTTGTTGGATTTGTAGTGATGTAAAGACAAAATAGTTTGAACCTTATTAATAGATGAGTATTTTTGGATAATAATGCTACTTAGTTTTCCAGACTATTATTTCTAGTGTGTTGTAAATAAGACATCTCTACTTTGTGATAACTTCAACCTTTTCTGCAAACTCTTCAGAATTTCACTGGGAGTAAATATATAACAGTTCCATTTTACGCAGGTCAGACTAATTAAAGTTACGCCTACGTGGTGCCACAATGGGACTGAGTAAAGACCTGAACTAGCACATTCTAGTGCAATGCCATATAGACATACCTGTGATATGTTAAGTGTTTTTTATTACTATTTGAGACATGATTATTCCCACCCTTGTGTTTAAGCTATTGTCTCTCTTGATAGCTAAAATGCATTACGGTAGTTTTTCTACACAAGCAGTTTGGGAAGGACGAAAAGTTGCGATGGCTTAAAAGATTGTGTTTTCTTTCTTACAGAAAATGCCAGAAGCCTCAGAAGACCACAATCACTGGAAGGCCTGTTGACTTCCGTTTTCTGGTAATCTGGAACATCATCCATCTGGCATGGCGCAGGGCAGCCAACAGCTTGATGTGCAGGTACTCCATGATCTCCGGCAGCGTTTCCCTGAGATACCTGAAGGGGTGGTATCTCAGTGCATGCTTCAGGTATGGTAAAGAGTCTGTGTATTTTATGTTGGTATGAAATATGAGTTTAATATGGAAACCCTTTTTAGTAGGACACGTGGAGCATAGATTTTCATTATCCTGGTTTTATTTTAAAAGGTTGGAGGACTCCACTACTTGGCATTTCTGCCTTGTCTTTTAGGTGCAAAAATTTTGTCATTCTTCACTTAGGTTTGTGGGGTTTTTTTGCACTGATGTTTTTTTGTTGTCTGTGTGACCTGTGACTGTATGCATATGGGGAATAAAGAAAGTGACTAATGGGATGTTAATTGATGATGGCTACATAAATAACATATATATACTGGAGGAGATTTTAGTAACCAGTCACTCATCCTTCCAAGATAAGGAGCTGGACTTAGTTAGGAATCTGACAGTTTTCCCTCTTCATGGCATCTTTTTTCCCATGGCTCTCCAGAGGTTTAGTTTTACTTCTCTCTTTCTAGGTCAGGTGTTGGTTCTTCTCCCTGCACTCATTTTCCTTTCCATTTCATCCTTCCACCTTCATATAAAATCAGAAATTGGAAGTGATAATAAGTTACCCCATGTAGTAAGTAGTGGTCATCTGAGAATACCTTCAGTTAATGGGAAGATTCAGGAATGGAATAGAAACATGCAAGATCTGGTTTGGCCTTGTGTGGCCATGGCTGAGGTTGGAAACCTGTATTTGCATCCTGCCTGTCCCTGGTAGGATGAGTAGGTTTACTTGGAATAGGGGTTGTAATTTTTGCATTTTGTCTTCTAAACCATACAAATAAAAATTAATTGCTTTCACACAAATGTAAAGCAGGGGAAGCCCTTCAGTTTAAAGCTTTACTTGTCGTGACAGTCATCTCTTCTGTACCTTAAGTACATGATCCTTTTGATGAACTGTGTTTGTCATAGGCATTTTTAAACCGATAAAATTAAAGAACCCCTAGTGCTGCAGAAGCATATGGTGTTCTGTATCTATAATATGGCATTCTGGATAGCTAGTTAACTTTGCACAGCAAATACTTGTTACGTTTTTAAGTATAGATTTTGTTTCCAAACCCACTTTATATTTAAAGATGTGTGAGCTGGTTTCCAATAACCATTTTCAATAAATGCTCTATATTTAAGTCAGTTTTGAGTTTTAGGCCTGTTAGAAATTGAGGGTCCTTTGAAATGACAAATATATTCCATACCCTGATAAAATCAGATCAGAGCCTGTCCTATAGACGTTCTCTTTACCTGCACCCTGACCAAGTGACCTTAGGAAGCTGAAGGCTCTGTTCATGAAATTCTGTTTAGATGGCAAGTGGCTGATGGTAGTGGTTCCCTTTTTTGAGACTGTTGTCTTGGTATTGTGGTGCTGGTTGTTATTACAAGGTCTGAGTCACACATATTCTGGTCTTAAATTTTTAGTGATATGTGTGGATATTCCCACTGACCCCTGAGGTCTAGAAGGAGAGCTCAGCATGAAGGGAGGTTATCAGGAAGAAGTATCTGTAGAGTGAGAGCTGTTCCTATTTAAGTGCTGGACTCTTCTGTCATGTTTAGTAGTAAGTCTTCATATGAGAAGATACTGAATATGTGTGTTCATCTGATAGTGAAATCATATGAAATTTTGGGAAAGGCATCTTCACTCTGGTATTAAGACTGACTAGGTCCATGAGAAAAGAAATGTAACATGACTGTTCAGCCAATGGATAAGCTGTTGAAAATTGCAAGGCAGTATGTGTATTAATATGCATACAAGTTTATATAGTGATAGTGTTTAAAATAGAAGTGCAGCCATTATTAATGTATATTCCTTAGAATGGTAATTTTAGCACACTGAGGAAGGCAGGGGTGTATGTTTATATATAAATATGTACACACTTGCTGTGGAAGGAGGTGCTCTCTGTCACAGAAGGTACCTTGGGTCATGTGTAACAAAGTTAGGGTGCTAAGGGCCAGATTTAGTTGAACTTAAAGTGGAATTTGTTTTCTTCAGCTACTATTTAGACTAAAATCTGAGCCACAGCTGATGCAGGCTGTTACTTGATAAAGTGGGGAGAAAAGAAGTCCACCATCTGGAAAGCTTTCTAGTGATTTTACTTGTTTGGAAAAGCTATCATTTGTGTTGTTCTTTTAACAGACTACATTAAGCTAAAATGAGTGGAGAGGGCAAGAAGGGAAAAGGAATTCCCTGTTATATTTCTCATTTGATTCATAATTTATTGTCTACTTCTAGCACCACAGAACAAATCAAACATTTAAAAGGGTTATTTGGTTTCTCACTGATGTATGAATAAACTTTTTTTAGCCTTAAGCTTGAAATTCTTAAAGGCAGTTTAAATTTTGTCAGAATTGTCATGTTCTTTATGGAATCACCATTACTTCTTCAAACAGTACTTTGACTTCATTGTTAAGGTATTAAATACTGTTCTACGATAAAAGCTAGTTTAAAATACTGCGTTTTTAAACTTCCAGGTGAAGAGAAATACTCAGATAAACAGTAAACTGAAAGTGAAAACAGTAGACACTCAGATAAACCTTAAAATATTATCTGCATTTTTGTTTCCCTTTTCCAGAGTTTGCAATTTTGATCTAGTTCAATTTGATTTGTGTTGTTACTAGAAGTAGTTAATTGTGCAGGCCTGTTCCTTGAAGAACGTGCCATGACTTGTAACCGTTGCTTTCCTAAAACTGGACTTGGTTTTTTTACTATGTCGTAGTGTAACTTGTGTTACCAGAGCATTTTGCCAGATGCAATGTGAGCTATGTATTACTTGCATACCATGTAGCAAGTATCATCTTTATTTCACAATACCTGTGTATGAAATGTTACCCCCAGTTGTGTCCAGGCTAGGCCTGGTTGTGGCCTCAGCTGAATGTTGAACACGGAGTGGTGGCTCTTTGCTGTGCTCCGTGACAGTAACAGGTGTCTGTTCTTGCTCCTAGAACAACAACAACCTCGATGCCTGTTGTCGAGCCCTCGCACAGGAGAGCAACAAGTATTTGTATATGGAGTACCACAGCCCTGATGACACCAGAATGAATAGAAATAGCCTTTTGCACATTAATCTGGGTATTCATCCTCATACCAGCTATCATGCGGGGGATGGAGCTCAACTTAATGGTGGTCGTACACTGGTACACAGCTCAAGCGATGGACACATTGACCCGCAGCGCACGGCAGGTAAACAGCTGATTTGCTTAGTTCAAGAACCACATTCTGCTCCCGCTGTTGTGGCAGCTTCTCCTAGTTACAATCCATTTTTCATGAATGACCAGAATAGAAATGCAGCTACTCCTCCTCCACAGCCACCTCCACAGCCATCTTCCATACAACCAGGAATGAACACGTCTGCTATGCAAGGCCCTCCTCCCACGTATATGCACATACCTCGGTACAGTACAAATCCCATTACTGTTACAGTATCACAAAACCTCCCCTCTGGACAGAGCGTACCCAGAGCTCTACAAATTCTTCCACAGATTCCAAGCAATCTTTATGGGACTCCTGGCTCTATTTATATTAGACAAACATCTCAGAGTTCTTCAGGACGACAGACTCCTCAGAACACACAGTGGCATTCATCGCCACAGGGCCCAGTTCCACATTATACTCCTCGTCCTCTACCTGTATATCCACATCAACAGAACTACCAACCTTCTCAGTATTCTCCAAAACAACCCCAGATCCCTCAGTCGGCTTTTCGATCACCACCGGCATCCCAGTGTCCCTCTCCCTTCGGCTCTCCTCAACACCAAGTTCAGCCTCCTCAGCTGAGTCATCAGAGTTCACACGTTTTCATGCCTCCTAGCCCTTCCACTGTCCCACCCCATCCATATCAGCAAGCATCCCAGACTTTTCAAAAGCAAGGTGGTCACTCTGTATCGTACCTTCCTCCTTTTGCTGGACCTAGTTTATCCAAAGGTTCCATGAATAAAATAGAGATTACAGTTGAGCCACCGCAAAGACCTGGGACTGCAATGAACAGAAGCCCTTCACCGATAAGTAATCAACCATCTCAACGAAACCAGCACCCGCTGTATGCAGCCACTACTCCTCCTTCAAGCTCTCCATCCAGAGGTATGTCGGGACAACCCAAACCTCCATTTAGTGTTAATCCAGTATATATTACCTACACTCAACCAACTGGACCTGCAGGTGCACCAACACAGTCTCCTCGGGTAATGGTATCTCAGCCAAACCCAACCATTTTTAAAATCACAGTAGGTCGAGCACCGACTGAGAATCTTTTAAATTTAGTGGACCAAGAAGAGCGTTCTGCAGCACCAGAACCTATTCAGCCTATTTCTGTAATCCCAGGATCTGGAGGAGAAAAAGGAAGCCATAAGTATCAGAGAAGTTCTAGTTCTGGATCAGACGACTATGCTTACACTCAAGGTAAATGTTTCACCCTGCAAATTGTGGTGTTGTAAAATGCATTTTCAGCTTGATTTTGGTACTTAGTAAGTGTGAATTTTTGAACCTGTACAGAGAAAAATAGAAACTGTGTCAAAAATCAGAGTTTTTTCTGATTTTTTTTTTTTTTAAATACTGCCAAATTTCAGTCTAATACATAAAGAATTTCTAAGGATCTTAATGTTGCTGTGGTTTTGATGTTAGGGGACTTTCTTGAAACACTGCAGTTAACAATGATAAGTAGTTTGTTCATCTACTGTGTATCAGTTTTGTAAATTCTGCATTGAAGAAGTGCGTCATAAATTTACGTGTGGATTTTTATAATTTTTTGTATTTGTTCCATATTCAAGTGTTTTAGAACACCTGAAGCACTGGCTCTTCTGCATTTGGTTTAGATTGAAGAATATTAAGTGAAAGAGGAGAGAGAGATAAGAATGCAGCTAAAAAAACTTTGTCAATACAGATATTTTCTTGAAAGGTAATAAAATAATGCTTTGAAGAACTTAAATCAAAAGTTCACTTCTTCCACTTGAAGTTTTCAAAGAGGAAGAAGAGATTGGCAGACAAATTTTAGGATGTATGTTCTGCTGCACAGGGATAAAACATAGTTTTAATGCCATATATAAATGAAGAATTCAGTAATTAAGTAAAGAAAAAAGTGGAATTAAACTTTAAGCTGAAAACTCCTTTTCTTGGAGTCATCTGCTGTATAGATTTGAAACATTTAAAATTGAGCAAGTGAATCAATCTGCAAGCATTCAAACCAGTCATTTGGGTAATGACAGAATAATAACCTGCATCAGGTATTTTCTGGATTTGTGCTTGGAAAAAAAGAGTCTATCCCTCTGTTGTTCCTTCTAGCCTTTTTCTTGCTTCAGAGAGCTGAAATGGGAGCTTACAGTGCTGCCCTGTAGTTCTTGATTTCTTATTTCACTTACTGCCTTTTGAGCTTTTCTAACTCATCAGCAAAGCTGTTTTGTACCTGGTAGACCCAGTTAGAAATTCTGTAGACCCAGTTCTTTAGTAAGAATGAGTGCCAGCAGGTCTGTGACTCTGGGGCCTTGTGCTTTGTTTGGTAGTGTTACTGTTGCAGCTTCAGTGAAGGTTGTCATTTATGTGAGAAAAATACAAGTAGCTTCACATAGCTGTGAAAAACATATTCTGAAATGTAAAACCTGGTTTTGCCTTTGTGTCTTCCACTAGATTTGTGTATCTGAAAAGCAAACCAAATAAAACTAATTAGTATATGCTTTTGGGGGTGTTTGCATTGCTGGCAATACCTACCTACCAGAGCTTTTTTTTATTGCTGCATTCTGAACTCTTGATAGAAATAAATTGTAGAAGAAGAAACATTTTACTCTTTACTACCACAAAGGAGTCCTAGAAAAGAGTATATTTAGCAGCTTAATTTAGGGAACAAGTTTATTTCATTTTCTCTTGAATGTGAACCATTGTAAAAAGTGTTACCAGAAATTCATCTCGGTGTCTGTACTTTGACTGCTTCTTTGTAATATGAGTCATGTTTGATGAGTCGTACTAGAGTATAATGTGAAGCTGTGAAATGTAGTCACACCATGTTAAGTTGGAGGAATCACACAAAGACAAGGTTTGGTAACAATAGCGGAAAGTCATTCAGTCTGGTATCTGTACATTTTTTCTTAATTCTGCTTGCATGACTTATGCTACTTGAAAAATTAGAGAAGAGTTCTGTTCAATGATTCTGGTGCCTGTAGTATAAAAACACCTGATGTTATTCTTGGCTGGGCTTTCAGGTGTTTATTCTTTGGCTGTGAATTGGTGAATCCATACAAAATCCAAATTACAGTGCTACATTTTTGTGCGTAATGCCGATATCTGCTTTTAACAGGTTGGGGTGTTCTTGTGCCTTTGCATTAAGTTGTTGCTGCTTATTTTTCTAACTCCTTGTAGCTCATATGTGAATATTCTTGTATATTATGTGCTTTTCCTTTGCCTTTGTTGGATGGGGTGAAGAAAAGGGCAAGTGCTGGCTGGGGCTTTTCATGAAGTAGCATTTTGCAGGTTCCACAGCGTCCTTGTTTTGAACAGTTTGCTGGAACATTGTTATATGAGCAGCATGTTTGTCTGAATACCCACATCAAATGTCTTATTTTTCTCTGTCCTAGCAGACTTCAGTCAGGTAAAACCAGCCTGATCAGAAAGGATTAAGCATCACACTAACTTGGCCAGCTTTGCATCATGATGAAATACTGAGAAATGCTCTTCTTTAGGAACCTGAATATTATCTTCTAGCTAGGCAAAATTCTTTTCTTTGGTTCTCTGGGAGCCCAAGATCAGCTTGTGAGTGAGAGTCATAAATTTCAGTACCATGACGAAAATGAGGGAATGACTAACAGCAGAGAGAGGTTGGAGAAATCAATCTGTCGTAGAATTAAGAGTCTGAAGCACCTGAGCTGACCCAACTTTATTTTCTGGATTCTCTAGTTTATTTTGTTTAAGCTCTATAGTTTTGCCTTTGAACCCTGGGCAACTTACAGTATTGAGGATTACAATGTTCCCTGAAAAGCCAAGACTACGGAAAAGTTATACCACAGTTTGTAATAGCAGAGAAAAAAACCCAATTCGGGACTGACATTTGACTAATGTCTCAAGGCTGGTGTGTCAGCTGCTGTTGAGCAGCAGGTATGAGGTGTATGTTACCTTCTGATCTTACCTCTGGGTTGTTGGTTTTTTTTTTTGTTTTGTTTTGTTTTGTTTTTTTTGTTTTGTTTTGTTTTTGTCAGTAGAGTATTAGTATAACTAGGTTGCTGTTTCATCCTGAGAAGCTGTCTCCTTGTACAGGTGCCTTTGTATTTTTGAGACAAGAAAGACCAAATGCAAAAAAAGAAGCTTTGACCAAAATGGTAATAACAACTTCAAGTTACTGTCTAAAATGTGTTTTTATTCTGGAAGAACTTTCTTCTAAATTGTAGTTCATTTGGCATGAAAGCATCTTCACACTGATATTTGGCTGCATGTCTACAATCACTTTTTTTTTCCAGAAAGGTCACTCATGAATCTTACGCATAAGTTAAGAATTCAGTGTTCCAGGTTTTTATGTGCTAGTAACTATTTCTTCCATGTAAAACATTAGCCTTGCTGTTACATCAGCGAGCAAGGATGGAGAGATTAGCAAAGGAGCTGAAGCTTGAGAAAGAAGAGCTCGAACGCCTGAAGACTGAAGTCAATGGTATGGAGCATGATCTGATGCAGAGGCGGCTTCGAAGAGTCAGCTGTACAACTGCAATTCCAACAGTAAGCAATTTGTTAGTATTTTAATTCAACATACACGTTTATTTTTTGTGTTTTAATGAAACTAAAGTACTGTTCAAAAAATACTTCTGAGTATAAAATCTTCAGTCTTTGGAGACGATTTAAGGACTTGATTTGTCATAAGGTAATTGAACCGGATGTGTCCAGTTTTCTTAGTGTTCCCAACAAAAGTTCCAAAAGTTGTATGCATGTGCTCTTGTGGACCACAGAACCGAATATAGTTGCTTTCCTAACAAACAATAAAATTATGTCCAAGTCTGTTCAATAAGCCTGAGCCTTATAGAGCTTGGTGTTCATGCAGGAAGGTTTAACTTCTGTTTTTAAAAAGGTATTTTGTTGTTTGAGTAGTTGCTTCTCATAGACAGTATTTTCTCATTTGGCATGTGCAGGATGTGCCAAATGACTTTTCACGGGCAGTGTTGCCTGAAATAGTTGGAACTCTCCTATTTTCCTTGTTGATTCTTCTTATCTGTGTGACTTCCACCTGCAAGTGACTCTAGCTCAAACATGTGTGTGGCTCTGATAAGGAATACATCTGGCTGAAAAATAGCTTCCACTGTGCGCAGTTGTTAAGCAAATCAGCTCAGACTTACTGGCTGTGTTGACACAAGCAGTGCACACAGGTGTAGGCTGGAAGGCACAGAAGGGCTGTTGGCTGCTTAGCTACCATGGCTGTTCTGTGTCTCACCTGTTTCAGGGCAGCATTTGGCAAGGATGTACCTGGGAGAAGTGCAGAGGCACTGAATGTGCCAGGATGAGGTTAGGAAAGCCAGACACCAACTGGAGTTGAATCTGGCACGGGATTTCAAAGACCAAAAGAAAGGCTTCTGTTACTACCTAGGTGACAGCAGGAAGACCAGTGCAAATGTTGGCTCAGCAAGATGGGGGGCCTGGTTATGTAGGACATGGAAAAGGCTTCAGATACTGAATGAACTTCTTGGCACAGTCTTTCAGGAATCCCGGGTCTCAGAGACCCTGGGAAAAGTGTGAAGCAAGGAAGGCATACCCTTAGTGGAAGAGAATCAGGTCAGGGAATGCTTAAGTAAAGCAGGCATACATGAGGTCATAATCCTGGATGAGAAGCACCTATGAGTGCTGAGGGAGCTGGCAGGTGTCATTGCAAGGCCACTCCAGATAATCTTTGATTAATGGTGTTTGGGAAAGTGCCCAAAGACTAGAGGAAAGCAAATATCACTGCTGTCTTCAAGAAGGGGAGGACCCAGGGAGTTACAGGCTGCTCAGCCTCACCTTGATCCTTGGGAAAGTGATTGAGCAGCTAATGCTGCTGCCCATTTTCAGGCACATGAAGGACAAGAAAGTGATCAGTAGAAGAAAGATAGATTCACCAAGAGGAAGTGAAGCTTCACCAATTTGGTAAACTTCTAGGATGCAAAGTCTGTCCTGGTAACCTAGATAGACAGTGGTCATTGTCTGTCTACATTTTGGCAAGGCTTTCGTCATTGTCTTCTATAAGATCTTTATAGAGAAGCTGATGACGTATGGGCTGGATTAGCACTTAAATTCATTGGAAAGTGGATGAACAGCCAGGCCGAGAGTGTGGCAAAGAGTGGCACAAAGTCTGGTTGGAAGCTTGGCAGAGGAGTTGGACCAGATGACTTCCAGAGGTCTCTTGCAACCTCAAATGTTCTGTGATTTTGTGACCGTGATACTGGAATGTATCCTGGGATAAAATGTGTTAGTGATTGATGCTGCTGGCATTAAGAAAGCTTTGCATTCCAGTAACTTAGGGTTTCTTAATGATATGCAAATATATGCACTTAAATAACTGATTATTCTGTTAGGAATAATTACAGTCTTTCATCATTGAATGATTTAAATACACCGGACTAGAAGGTTTGGCTTCTTGGAGCTCCTTGGGTTGGTGCAAGGGAATAAACTTTTGACCTCGTTCAGTTATAATCAAGTAATAGTTAATGTGGGCTGCAGCTTGTGTTCTATTTTCTGATCATCTTGATGCAAGGTAGCATCAGGTAGCAAGTCATCCATTTATACAGAATTAAGTACTGTGTGTGGTTTTATAAACTTGAGCTCAGCTATGTCATCTTACTAACAAATTCTAGTATTAAGTAACTTGTCTGTTTGTTTTACTCCTCACATGCCAATAGAATGTTTTTTGAGGGCAAATGAGTTAGGGGTAATGGGCCAGTTTGGCTTCTTTCAGTGCCCTGTCTATACTCAGTTTTTAATAAAGCTGTTATCAAAGATATAGCGATGTTATTTCTATTTCAAATAAGATGCTGACTTTCCCACAATTACTATTTTGGGATGTTTCTTTCTAGCCTGAGGAAATGACCAGATTGAGAAGCCTCAACAGACAACTCCAGATAAATGTTGACTGTACACTGAAAGAAGTTGATCTCCTTCAATCTAGAGGTATTGAATTGATACTTTTTAAAAAACATAATTTGAATATGGTCACGAATGTTGATCTGCTGGAGGGTAGGAAGGCTCTGCAGAGGGGTCTGGACAGATTGGATCAGTGGGACGAGGTCAACTGTATGAGGTTCAGCAAGGCCAAGTGCTGGGTTCTGCTCTTGGGTCACAACAACCTTAGGCAGAGCTACAGGCTGGGGGAAGAGTGGCTGGAAAGGTGCCTGGGGGAAAAGGACCTGGGGGTGCTGGTTAACAGCAGCTGAACATGAGCCAGGTGTGCCCAGAGGGCCAGGAAGGCCAATGGCACCTGGCCTGGATCAGCAATAGCGTGGCCAGCAGGACCAGGGCAGGGATTGTCCCCCTGTGCTCGGCACTGGTGAGGCCACACCTCAAATCCTGTGTCCAGTTTTGGGCCCCTCACTACAAGAAAGGCGTTGAGGGGCTGGAGCAAGTCCAGAGAAGGGCAACAGAGCTGGGGAAGGGTCTGGAGCACAAGTGTGATGAGGAGCAGCTGAGGGAGCTGGGGGTTGTTCAGCCTGAAGAAAAGGAGGCTGGGGAGGACACCTTATTGTTCTTTACAATCATATGAAAGGAGGCTGTGGTGAGGTGGAGTCTCTTCTCCCAGGTGACAAGTGACAGATGAGAGGAAACAGGCTCAAGTTGCACCAGGGCAGGTTTAGATTGGATATTAGGGAAAATGTCTTCAGGGCAAGAGTTGTCAAGCATTGGAACAGGCTACCCAGGGAAGTGGTGGAGTTGCCATCCCTGGAGGTATTTAAAAAACCTGCAGATGTGGCAGCTGGGGACATGGTTAGTGATTGACTTGGCAGTGCTGGGGTAGTGGTTGGACTCAATGATTTTGAGGTCTTTTCTAACTTAAAAGATCCTATGATTCTAACATGGCATGTGCTTAAATGTGAATATTTGGAGTTTTTAAAGTTCAATTTATATTAGCAGTGACAGCTTACCCTTACAAGGTGAGGGTTTTTCAGTTGCAACCTAACAAACTTGACTTGCTAATACTTCTGTTGGCCAAGTTAAATTCCATTAGCGAGAAAGTGGTGACAGAAAATGACTTTGTCAAGAGCGTATTAAAAAAACCACGACTTCTTTGTGAAGACCCTTTATTTAAAATTTTAACTTTTTGCTGACAAAGGCTGTGGCCAAGTAATACAGAACTGAAGTACGGGTTGCAACCAGGAGGCTGGCAAACAAAAATCTGCTAGGGTCTTTAAAGATCTTTTTTGCAACAGAAACTTGTCTTGAACAGAATCAAACAGATTAGGATATCCACAGTCCTTTTTTATCAAGGAGGTATCCTGTAGGAAGACATACATTTCACATGTTTTCAGAGCAATACAAAATGTTGAGCTGGAGTTGATTTTTCAATATGGGATTGCCCAGCTAAAAATTACAATGATTGACAGAAAACTAAAAATATGTGACAAAACTTGTGAAAAAGCTAAGATATAATGTCACAATAAAAAGATGTATAAAATAAGAAGCCTCTAGATGTTCATATCACTGGCATAGGCATTTAAATAACCTTCAAGTTACACTTTCTTTCTTTTCTTTTCTGACAGGAAACTTTGATCCGAAAGCCGCATGTAACTTCTATGATAACATAGAGCCTGGTCCTGTTGTGCCACCAAAGCCATATAAAAAAGGTAGGTCAGCAAACGGGCATCATCACCTAATCTGCATTGAGTGAGGTTTTTTTCTTTTTTAAAAAAATCCCTGTGGTGACAGGAAGCAACTCTACTTATTTAACTTTTCTCTCCCTATAATTCAAACCAGAACATTTTTATCTAAGTGCAGTAATCCTGACTACAGCTTGTTTTCCTCAGGCAGATTGTTGCAGGTGAATGTTCTGTTAATACCACCTTGATTATATATAGTTATTCCCTATTAGAAAAAGAGCTGAAATAGCCGGTGTGGAATCCTGTGCTCTGGTACGGAAAAAAACAGCCATCTTTTCCCTGAAAATGTTATGTGTGATAAGATTTATAATATTGTGTCTCCTCTTGCTGTAACTAGCATGTACTGCACTTGTTAGTGGAAAAGAAGTAGCTCTTCTGAATCAGTAATCATACAGTCTCCCTGACACTCCAAAGTTTGTAAATAAATTCTGGTTGCTGATAAGCACTCCACAAAGGTTTCTGTTGGTGAATTTTGAATTCATATTAGGAAATTTTCCCCCTCTTTTGAAGCAAGTATTTTACTACTCAGTGTAATAAAATTATTACTGTGTGGAAATTTAAAAGAAAGGGAAGGCCCAGAGCTGCTGCTTGTGGCTCAAAGAAAAGGTAATACTGGGAGGAGTTCCCTGCACTAGGTGGTAGTGTCCAGGAAAGCAGCATCAGGTGAGCCGTGGTGTGAAAGCAGCTGCCTGGGGTCACGTTAAATTGCGGTGATCATGTGGTTGATTTAAGGAACCGTTGCTTTGTGACGCTTGAAGACAGTCTCTTTATTACACTACCATATTTGATTTATTATTTCAAAGCAAAAATAATGTGCAAAACTTGCGTGAAATAAGGTATTTTATTTAGCAGTTAGGAAGATAGTGCCTTGTAAGGATTTGTATGACCAGCTTCCAGGTTTTGTCTGCCAGCTTATTAGAGATCAGTTCCAGGGCTGCTGTACTGTATTCAGAGCTTAGATTTTTACATGGAGACATCAGGTTGTGTTTTTCTTAAATAATAAATATTGTTTAATACTCAGCTGTTGAAAGCGTGGGCAGGCAGACAGGGTGGGCAGACAAGGGTGTGCTCTATGCTGCCATCTGGCCAGTCAATGGAACGCAGTCAAGGGCCCACACTGCCCGGCTTACGAGGAATTTGTTGAGGTCAAGCACTGCTAATGTGACTCTGCAGCTTCTGGGCTGGAGAGTGTTTGCATCTAAGCAAAGAGGTTACTTTTGTTTCCTTTGTTTGTCTCTGAAGACTCAAGTACGGTTTGCACTAAGGTTGTCATCAGCAGTCTGCTGCATTTCTTAGCAGGTGGGGCAGCAACTGCAAATTACTTTGTGTGCAGTTAGAAATTGCAGGCCTTTTGTTAGACATAAGTTCACAGATGTTTAGCAGCTGGGTATCTTAGCCATACCTTCTAGGTATGTGTTAATAAATATTAACATTTTGTAACACGTTATGTTCCCACATCCTGGGAGTATTCCTTACTTACAGTAGATAACCTCAGGTCTTGAGGTGGTGTCAGGAGACACGGAAAACTGAGTGTTTCTGTGGGTTAAGATCTAATGTGTGATTTGCATACATACTGATTTTATGAATGAAAACAGACTTAAATTCTGCTTCACATACATATATCCCTGCTTCAAAGGCATGAGAAAGAATTGTCTTGTTTTGAAATAGGCCTGTCATTTTATTTTTAGATTGTATTCTTTATCAGCCTGAATAAATGCTAGAAAAATGTCTTTTGTCAGACTGTTTGAAGGAACTAAGTTAGAAGTAGTTTTCCCCTTCAGGTAAAGCAGGGTTATTGTAGTTTAAAATTTGAAAATAGACTGCTGTGTGTAAACCTGTGAAGTCTTTCCTTAACAGGATGGTGCTGCAATGCCAGTAACAAACTCGTATGTTTTAAGCTATTAAACCTTTAGCAGGATCAGTGACCTGACAGTGGTGAGTGCTTTTCTTGGTTTTAAGGTGTTATGGTTAAGTGACTCTTTACAGAAATGAAATACTTCAAATATTCAGATTTCACAAACTGAATTAGAAGTGCTTTAGTAAAAGATTTCCATGTTCATTTTAAGATAGACTGTTTAATTAGGTGACCTTCCAGTAGTGTGGTCTTGACCATTAATCCTTCTCTTCTGAAATAAAATGTTTTCTTTTGGCTTTTCTTTAGAGCATCAAAACAGCTCCAAACAGACTCCACGGACTCAGCCAAGAGATGAAGACTTTGAAGGGGCCCCATGGAATTGTGGTAGCTGCACCTTTCTAAATCACCCCGCACTAAATCGCTGTGAACAGTGTGAAATGCCACGATACACCTGAAATTCAGGAAGGGGCTGCATTGGGTTGAACACAGGCTCTCAAGCCAACAGCTGTAAGAGAAGGAAACATGGGGAACCTTTCAGTCCATCTGCCCGGCCTTTGCCAGTCAACAATCTTCATATTGCAAGGGGTGGGAGTAACGTGTTAGGATGTTTCTGCTTCTGCTGCACTAGAAAATAAATAAATTAAGGGTTAAATTCCTTCCCATTGCAGTGAGCAAAGCAGAAAACGAAACCTGAAAATGTAAAAGGATTAATTTTGAGAAGAATGTATGGAGGAAAGCAAATAACTACTGGTGTTTATTCCTGTGGTTATAGTTACTGCTTAGTGGCTCTAAAAAAAACCAACCCAAAACTACTGTTTTTTAAAAGAAAAATATAGGACTCTTAGTAATGGTGTGAAGTGTTACACTTAACCAGAAAAACTGAAGAGCCAGAGCTGACTTAACCTGGCCACAGCTAGCTGGAAAACAAAGGCTCCCTGTGCTTCTAGATTGTAAGCTACTGAAAAAGAAGACAGGTAAATGCAATGATAAATTTTGCAATGTATAAAAAAACAAGGAGAAGGGTATTTGTAATTGCTGCTTTTTTTCAGGGTAACTTATGTCTACAAAAAATTGCTGTTTGAAATAGTGACCTGAGGTGACTAAATGAGGAACCGTATGAGTGTTACAGAGAGTGTAATCAGAGGTAATTTTTTACAATCCCGTTTGCCTGTACAGTGCTCACCTGGCTGTGTCAACACTGGTAATAAACCGAGAATGAATTCTACCACGTTGCGGATGAAAATCCTGCTGCATGCTTTCATTGGGCCGTCGTGTTTCCAAGCTCAAAGGATGCTTTTCTATCCAGCCTTCTGAGCCCGTGCTGTGCAGCAGCACAGTGACATACGCCAAACACAGGCTACTCCAGTTCCGTTTGGAAGACTTGGGCTCAGCCATGGTTGTGTTTGAGAAGAGTTTGTACCCAGTTCCTTAGGCCTTTTCAGCTTCCAATTTGTGAAGAATTCATGATGTTTACAGCACAGAAGGTACTTTGTGCCCCAGATTAAAGTTAGCTGAAAAATAATTAATCAGCTCTTCAGTAAAGGTTTATTTGCACATTATTAATAAACCAGCCTGTACAAAATAGCAGATGCCAGATCCTGAAAAATTACACACTGCATTCTTTCTATTTTGGTCAGGAAATAGTTGTCATAGGTTAAAGAACACAAGACTTGCAGTTGAAAATCCTACTGGTACTTTTCTGCCTATGATACACTGTATTCTAAAGGTGATTGTCAGTCTGTCTGAATGCTTCAGGCTGCTGGAATAAAGCACTCAATACTTGTGAGATCAAACGTGGGTTTGGGCAGCTGAATGATTCTGTGACACAACTGTGCGACTGAGTAGGGTGTTCTGTGTACTGGTCAGAGGCTGGTACAGTGCATTTGAGTTTTTATGGTATAACTTCATCACAATTCATGCAACCAAGCACTTCAGCTGAGTTATGGTAATTGACTTTGTAAAGCAAAATTTGCTATTCACTTTACCATGAGAGTTTTAAACGACTTCACTTTAAGCTGTTCTTAGCTCATGGCAGCCACATCCATATTGTCAATTACCACAGTTCACTTGATGTGTGATAACATGCTAAACTGTGGTAGAACAATCATATGTCTGAATCCTTATTTAAAATGAAGCAGCATTTGCAAGGGGTGGGTGGAGAAAAACTCATCTTGACTGCATTGCTCAATCTGGTGTCTTCTCTCCCCACAGTTTATAAAGACAACAGTAAGAACCGAACTGTTGATCTTAGATGAGGAACCAATATTTTATCTGGCATTTTTCAATATGTTCTTGCACTAACTAAATCTTCAGGATAATTTTAAATAAGCTAAGCGATCTCCAGCAATCAGTGTGCACCACTGATGAGCAAAACAAAGTCAAAGGCATCAGAGATAGTTTTCCTGCCTTCCTAATGATTTACAGTGCTGTGGGGGGAGCTCATCACATGTGGAAAGGGGTAAAAAAATTACTGTCAATTACTGTCAGCTGAAATCAAAAGGCAGATATTAATTTTGTGCATGTCTGTGGACAGTTAGACAAAACTGAGAACTAGAAAACAGATGAGCGGAAGCATTGCTGTTATCAGCTGTATAATGAATGACTCCAAACAATACCAGTAACTTCATGGCTTTTCTATCCTGATGCCTTTGCCATTGTATTATTTCAATTTTCTGTTCATTTGTACTTCTGGTGAAGTTCTAGAAGCATTTGTTTTTGCTGGAATTACAAAAAGATAGCAACTGAAGTGACAGTCAGCAAATGAGAGTAGGGGTGTCATGCAAAAATACAGTTGTGCCATTTTCAGACAGAATAAATGCTACTTTTGAAGGAGGAGGTGCAAAAAATGCATTCAGTCCAAAAATGCCCTGAACTGCAATAACCACACATGGAGACTTGCAAATCTTGGTCCCAGCTTCACTAGAGGAAGAGAAGGAAGGCTGCCACCACAGCAAGATACTTTTTGGAAGAGTGAGTGAGCGCCGTTAAATTGAAAAATAAGTCCTTTGTACCAATGATTTTACTCGGTTTTTTCAATTACTCTCATTTGTTGCTTGTACAAACAAACAAAGAAAACCACCACACCCTTCTGTTGTATTCTTTTACTTGTAAATGCCCGTATTCAAACGTTAATAGTAAAAACTTGACATGGTGCTTGAATATTTCTAGTTTGTTAGAATGTAAAATTGTATTTTGGATATTGGAAGATCCATTTTCTTTCTGAAAGCAGGTGATGCCATTCAAACCCCAACTGAATTGTAGATTATACCAAAAAGATCGGTTTATGGAATATTTATTGAATGCACATAAAACCCTAATGTCAGCTGGCATACAAAATGCACTGTATTGTATAAAACTTGTGTGTGTGTGTGTGTGTGTGAGAATGGTGGGATGCTGATGCTGTTGTGTTGAGTTAATGCACTACTTGTGTTTTCTTTTTTCCTTGATGACTGAGCTTTCCCTCAACCATGCTACTAGATTGGTAGAGTTTGTAACTGACTTGGACATTCAGTTATTCAAAATGATCTCACTGTTCATTGAAATTTTATAAAGCTTATTTTATATTTACTGTGCTATTAAGATGAATTCCCTTTAATTATAGGATACTACTGTAGTTCTTTAAAAGTTTATTTAGAGTGGGGCTTGTGGAAAATTATTCAGAACATAGTAAACCAAAAGAAATCCTGAACTTTGGATCTACTTTTAATTTGATGTAATTATTAGTCTTGTTTGGGTGAAGAGGAAAGGGGTGGGAAGTCAAGCAAAAGGAAGTACTTTGTAAAATGTAGTCTTAGATCAGATTGAATTGTGTATCTGTGCGTCTGTGGTATGTGTGTGTTTCCCTTGAAAAATGGGAGGTGTGGTGAAAAGGTGTAATAATTCTTAAAAGAGCTGGTCTCAGTACTTTCTGATTATGATATGCTACTGAATCACGTTTTTTTAAAAAAACCCCAACTTTTCTCTCAGTTACTTTATCTCTCCCAGCTATACATCTCTCACTTCAATTTCTAAGTACTTTTTCAATTTCTGAATACTTTTACATTTAATATTGATTGTAAAATCCCTTGAAACGGAAATAGAAATACTTGAGTTGAAATGGGGACAAAATAAACCAATAAAGAATGTTTTAAAAAAGAATGTGAGAATATTAAATATGTTTAAAAAAAGCTTGTCATCAGGATGATAGTTCTTTTTTAAAAATCCAGTGGTGTACCCTAGAATGTGAACATGACTATCCTGATGAGAAGTGGATGGTTGGACATAAACAATTCAACAGCCAATTTGGTACCACAGAATTGATGTGCTCTGTACTGCAGTGACTCCAAATCCCACAAGGAAGGAAGACATGCACAGATATCACATCTCACAGTCAGTACTGTCTCTATGTGCAGCTGCATTTGTTTTCGTTTCAAAATGTCAATCTTACATGAACCCAGACATGACTGAGTTTTGCCACATTTCTTCAGTTGGGGCTTTCATTGCTGTTTATGTCCATAAATGCAAATATTTTTCTTGGAATAATCAGAAATCAATGGAGTTAATGCAATATTATAATCCTGGATTTCCAGTACCTTTGAAACCAATTTTAAAAAACTGTGTTCTTGAAACTTATTTATTTATGGTGGCACCAGTGTATCTAATCCATACTTCCTGCTGTGTGAAACCCTGTTAAATTTTTTCATTAAAAAAAGAAGACACGATCTTGTTTAATCCTGTATATATGGTGTCTACATTCTAGATTTGTGTATGCTGTGAATGAACTTATTACTAAGAGATGAAATTGTATAAAAGCATTCAGAGGCTATGCATGCATGGTACCTCCAGAAAGTGCATACTCCAAGTTGCAGATTCCTGCAAAAATAAATTAATAAAACTAAGCAAACATCACATCCTGCATTTGTTCTTGTATGTAGTAGGAAGCATTTTAAAAGTACAGCCTTTTTTGGCCTTCATAGCCTGATTGTTTCTGGTCTCCCACTTGAACCTGTAGCTACAGCAAGTTTGTTTCAGGGCTTTTGGGGTTTTTGTTTTGGTGATCATTAGGCATTTGCTGAATATTGAACTGGGGTCTAAATCCTGTTCCCATGGATGTGAATGAGCAGGAATCCCATTTAGATGATGGATATTCTGTGCAGCTTCTGGTGTGGAAACAGGCCATAGCACGTTCAGAGTGTGAGGCTGACCTCAGCACTTCTCCCTTACTTTTGAGCGGAAGGTTGTGACTGGAGCAGTAGCTTTGTCTGCTGTCGCACCTCTGGGCTGGAGCCTGGGTGATGCTGGATTCCAGCAGTGCTGAGTGTCTGCATCACAGAAGTCCCTCTCCTGCTTTAACCTCTTGGAAAGGCACTGCTCTGGGAGAGGGTGGAGAATTGGAGGTGCACAAATCCGAGTGCAGGCACTTTCTAGGGCTGTGTTCTCCATCAGCTCCCCACAACTCGAACCTCGGGAGCTCCGGAGCTGTCCCCCTGCTGGGTTCTGTTCACACAACACTGAAGGTCCTTTGGTGCCTTCCCGCTGACAAACCTGCTGCACTTCACTCAGTACACATAGGTAAGAATTTCATTTTGGATTCCTTTTGCTAACCTGAATTTATCAGAGTTTCAGGAGAGGTTTGTATTCTAGTTAAGCATTTGATTTTTTTCACTTTAGAAATCATTGCAGTTGAAACTGATTTTAAAAAAACCAACCAAACATACAAAAGTTAAGGTACCTGTAAAGTATATTGTGCTAATGGAGACCATACAGAGCCAAAAGACACCAGTCTAACAAGTGGTCACCATTTTTTGTTTCCCTGAAGTCATGAGGAGGAGGATCTGCCTGAATTGCATAAAACTGGTCGATTTATTCCTCAGAATTACTTGGTTTTGGCAGCAGTGAACCATGTCTTAAACCTGTTGTGGATCTTTGAGAGATGTTTTGTCCTGCGGTCTGGTAAGTATTCCTGGAATTTAGTGCTACTGCTTCTAGTTAGTTTAGTCCTTGCTGTGGTAGGTAAGTGCTGTGTATTCCTTATTGCACCATCTCTGGTTGTAAATGCACTTTTTGGAAGTTGGTGGTTGATACCTGATTTTGTCTGAACAGGTGGACTCAAAAGTGTTGTGTGCTCAATGGGTCACTGGATTTTTTCTGGAAGCCATGTGAAGTTGTAAAAGAAGGGCTTTGTTAATTTTTAGCTAGAGGGGCCGTGATTGTGACGTGCTCTGGTTTGACAGTAAAGCTGGGCCAGACCTGTAAAAGCCTCTTTCAGGAGCGCAACTCTGCTTCAGAAAATATTCTCTCTCTCTAGAAAACAGTAACGTATTGAGTAAAAAAACCGCAAAAAACTCTGCAGGTAATTTTCCAGATAGGCAAGACTTACAGCCTTGCACATATTTGCTGCTTTTGCAAGTTCCATTTTGAAGATAAAAATTAATTGTCCTTTCTTCTTGAAGTTAACCTGGCAAGAGAGCTTTTGTTTGCCTAAAAACTAAGTCAGTACAGTTCTGTTACTGCTCTAGAAACGAAACCACAACACCTGGGAATGAAAGATTTGCAATGCAAGTGCTGCTTTGCTTTTGACTAAAGGCTTCTTATTTTTGTGGAAGTATTTTAGGAAAAGAAGTTTAGTCATGTGAGGGTCGGTTTTCTTTTTAGGAAAAGTATGGAATACTTCAGGAAAAAACCTGCTAGGTGAGGAAGGTTTCATAGGTTTGAATGTGATATTCTGGCTCCAGAGTGGTACAGCCCAACTGTGTTGTAAAATTGGTGCCAAATTCTGGCATTGGTTGCAGTGACGGAATAGTCACAGCTCAAATATTCATCCCAAACTCTCAGCTGGATTGTTCTAAAGTATCCTGAACCAGTCTTGCACATTCCAGGCTTGGGGGATTATATTTCATTTCACCTGAAATTATTACTCTCTGCTTTTGAGCTATTCACTTAAATCTAATGACTTTGCAAAGCAGAAGTTGCTTTTGGCAATAGCCGGTGTGCTGGAGAGTGCCTGGTGTGACTGCCCACAGCCTGATCCACGTGGAGGAGCCTCCCGGCCCCCCAAGGATGGGGAGAGGGACAAATACACTTTCCAGGTGGATGATGGGAGTAAGCAGGGTCTGGGAGAACTTTGCAGAGAAGGACTTGTGCTTTATGACAGCTTGTGAATCCTTCCCTCTGATTAAGTTTCTGTATATGCCTTGCTTTGCTTCGTGGTGGTGGAGAGCCTTGGGTGACTTTCATCACCGCAGATCCTGAAGCCTCATGGCTTGGTTCCTGTTCCAGTTAACTGATTTTACATTTCCTTCCCCTAACCTCCATCTGTCTCAAGCTTATTGTTCATAAGCCAAACAGATGTCCTTTTATCTTTTCACTTTTCTTTGACTGATAATGCTGTATGACCATGAAGCTGTCCCTGATCATCATCCTTCAGCCTCTGAAAATTTCAAAGCTGTGGTGAGTAGGTAACGAGTTGTGTGTAGGTTCACACTCCTCCTCACAACACTGGTACCTCAGGGCAGTGTTGTATCACACAGAAAGAACTAGATAAATACTTTAAGAATCAATAAAGCAAATCTTAAAAAAATACATGTCATTTTGAAACTTTTTGTAGGCTTTACTGTTCTTTTCAATCAATGAAACTTAGAAGCAGACTGGCTGCCTTGATCCTGGTGCCCTTTTAAGAAAGTCAAGCCAATGCTGGTAGTAAAAATTGTTACTTCCAGTGAAACAACAACTACCAGCAAGATTTACATACCTTGTGTTGTACACTGAAGTGAGATATTTCAAATAGGTCTTGTTTTTAAAATATGTAAGTTGGACTTAGCTTTTTATTTAATCAATCATGAAATTAGTGATTTGCATGCACAACATTGATCTAGCAGTCCATGTAGCACAATGTTAAAACTGAGGTCCATGATTCAAGAGAGTGATAGCAAAATCCTTTTTATTTTCAACTGCAGCACTACTAAACTTGCCAAACAAGATACCACGTGCCCTTTAAATGTTCTGTCGTGTCTTCCCACTTACTCGCCTTTCACTACTAATCCAAGACGAAATATATCCTACTTTGGCCAATGAGGCTCCCTGTGTATTTGATGGCTCATTAACTGATGGATAGCAAAATTTTTCCAAATTAACAGCAGTTCTTGGTGTCAATGTTCACCTGGTGAGCATCACCTTCTGTCCAGCAGCACTTCTGTAAATGGAGTAGACTCTTAGAAGTGGAAAAATCCAAATAGATGATCTATGAACGTTTAAAGTCAACTCTGGAGTGTTGAACAGCTGTGTGCAGGAAGGATATATCATGAAAAATAACCATTATTGGAACATTCTGAGATGCTACTCAATCTGGAATGGCAGCTGATGCAATTTACATCCCAGTGCAAGAGCCTTTGTTCATGCAGAACTTCAAGTTCTCTCTGACTTTAATACTAGAGAAAAATGAATTATCTGTATCAATGTGCTTTCTTGCTTGGCTCTTTCCTACATTGCTAGTGTTAATTCCTAATAGTTAATTCCTAATTTTGGATTTTTCCCCTTCAATGAGGATGAGGTGCAAAGCCCTAGCATTTCTGATTTGTTATGATGCCTATTTTTTTTTTTAATAAATTCTTAGTAGGAATTCAGTTCTCTCTCACGAGAGGCTGACTGTTTCAAATCCAGCTGTATTCTCGATGTGTGGGGCTGAGAAGCCACGGTCACTCTGCCTTTGTGTCTTTCTGATCTTCTCCCACCTGTCCAGAAGGAGCCGGTGTGAGGATCATACCCATGGCAGCAGTCATAGCAGGGTGTTACGCTAAATATGGCTACACTATTTAAGTATTCTGGTTGAGACTCGAATCATCTCTGCGCCAAGGAGGGAAATACAGATGTTTTCATGAGCTATAAAAACCACCAAGTGTGTGGAATTCCCACATGGTGATGCTTGGCGTTAAAAATGAAAGCGCGTTTATTACAGCAATAAATGCAGAGTGTGTAAATGTTTCCCAGTAGTTTTCAAAGCTGTTCTTTAAAACTGGAAGTGAAAGATAACCACTTTGCTCTATTTCCAGCTCACAAATTCTACTGACATCAAATTTGTTCTAGAAAAGAAACTGTTTTGAAAGTAATTCTCTGCCCTGACAAATGAGGGACCTCTTCCATATCCAGAGGAATAACTTACTGTCTCCCAGATATTAATTTTGTCTTGTCTGGGTTTTTCTAACTTCTGCAAATGTTCAGATCGTTACAAGGTCATGCTCTTTTTCAGCTGTCACATTTTTCCACCTGCCTTTGCCAGTTGCAGGCAAAGGCCTCTCCGGGCTCCTGCAGGTCGCTGCCCTGTGACAGACGCACACGTGTGTGACCTGGATGTGTTTGATACGCCTGTCACGCCACTTTCTTATGGGAAGAGGTCGACACTTGCGCTGCTCCATTAGGATTCAGAAATCCCAGCACCCTCAAACATGGGCTCCTCTCATGGACTTGGTCACTTCTCAGAGCATCTGCTTCTGTGTCTCTGATTTTGGGGCAGCCAATCTGAACTACTCCTTTTGAAACTGCGCAGATCAAGAGTTTAGTGACAGAATTTGTGAAGAACTACAGCCAGTTGCTATTTTTATTTACAATACTCAGTACTCAGGTGTGAGAAGAGTGAGGTGATAGTGAGGAATATCAAGAGAAAGATGTGTTGTTACCTCGGTGTAGGTATTTACATTAAATACTGTGTTCAAGATGTTGGGATTAACTTCTGCTGGTAGTGATTATCTTTCCGTGTGGGTCTCATGAAAGCAGAGTAGAGGGAGACAATCAGTTCCCTGGAGCTGCTGGCCACTCCTCTTTGATACAGCCCAGGCCACCATTTGTTTTCTGGGCTACAAGTGCCCATGGCCAGCTCATGTCCAGCCTCTCAGTCACCAGCACCCCCAAGTTCTCCGCAGCACTAGTCTCCATGAGCTCTTCTCCCAGTCTGTGCTGGTGCCTGGAATTGCCCAGCCCAGGTGCAGCACCAGCACTTGGTCCTGTTAAACTGCACGAGATTCCCATGGTCCCCCTTCTCAGGCTTGTCCAGGTCCCTCTGGGTGCTGTTCTGTCATTCAGGTGCAGCACCTGCATCGCTCACCTTGGTGTCCTCTGCAAACGTGCTGGGGGTGCACTCGGTCCATTATTGCCACTGTGGCAACAGTGCCCTTATTGCCCTCTAACTCTTCCCAAAAGCCGTGAAAAAGGGTCAGATAAAACACAGATGGTACTTTCAATATTATTTTGAAATAAATGAATAGCAATTAAACAGCCTAATTTTCTCTTTTCTTTCCTTCCTGAGAGGGTGCACAGCACAATGCAGGTCATTAGCTCAGGGCTGTTTCTCAGGAATGCACCAACATAAACATTTTACCAAGTAGTATGTTCAGTTTGCCACCATTTCAAATATCAGGAATGAAAAGTCTGCAGCAGATTAAGCCCCTTCATGTGCTGTAGGGAGAGATATAATCTAGATTAAGGCTCTAAATATCACACCTTCACTGAAAACCTCATTGCTTTTTGTATTTTTCTTTATTTTTTGATTTTTTTTAAGGTAAGACTGCCTGATGTGCGGCACCAATTCTGAAAGGTGCACTAGTAGCACTAAATCTATATGACTTAGTTTTGCTCATCAGCTTTGATAGGAGAAGATGCTGGTAAATCCCAATATTCCTTTAAAATGAACTTCTTAGTCTTCAGGTCACATTTATTCCCACGCTGCAGTAGTTCAGGATTTCTGACAGGTTAATCCCAAAGCCCTTTTCTGAGATTTCAGACATTCCCTACAAAGAATAACTGTATTCCTTGAGCACTGAAACAGTGCCCTGTTCCTCCCAGGAGGAGAAGTGGGAGAAGCAGCAAGCTCTCCAGCTCTGTGGGCATGGGAGCAGTTAAAACTTGCTCTGCATCCATCAGCTTTATCATCCCTGACAGATTTTGAAAGCAAAACCAATATGAATTAGTCTCAATTTACATTGGTGTGATGCGTGGGCCTCTCCAAGACAATTTTTTCTATTGTTTCTCACCTTCCAGTTTACAGAGTTTTGCAGTTCCTGTGGTGGTGTTCCACTGCAGCTGAATCACTGAATTTAACAGAGAAAAGTTTCTTACAAAGGGAGTATCAGTGACTTGAACCACAAGATGGGTACTCGTATCTGTTTTGGTTTTCTTTTCATCTGATAGAAAGATATTGATAGTTTTACCTGGTGTTTACCTGCCCTGCTAGCAGGATGTTTGGCAGTGTAGATGTGTGTGTACACAACTATAAGATAATCCAGGTTACTGGTAGCCTGGAGCTGGTCTCAGAGGGGCTGATCACTTGCCTGTACACTGAACTGACCACCTCAGATCTGAGCAGGTTAAAGCACATTGTTTTGGGCATTGTCCAAATGCCTGTGAAGCACTGACTGCCCTGGGGCATCCACCTCTCCTGGTCCAGGTTTTGACCAGCCTGTCAGTAAAGAAATGCCTCCTGATACCCAGCCTAAACCTCCCCTAGTGCAGTTTTGAACCATTTCCACTGACATGTCAGTGTCCACAGTGAGCTGCAGGACGGAAGGAACTATCAGTAAAAGATTTCTTGCATTGGAAAGGGCTTGCAAGGGTCTAGAGATTTACCTGGAGAAAGTAATTTAAAGGAATTGAAGTCCCAGAGATGAACTCATACAATCTGCTCTGCAGCATCGCCTGGCTTCTGAAGGTGTCTAAAACCAATCAGCCCTTCTACCTGTGCCCAAACACTTGATCCTACATCCTAAAAAACCAGAATGGCTTGGAAAAATTGGTAAAGGGTGGTGTGAGTGCCTAGAGAAACCTGATGAGAAACTGATCATTGCAGTGTCTGTGTAACAGCCCAAAATTCAGGTAAAAGAGGATATAGGAACTGTACTTGTTAACTTCTCATGCAGTTCTATCTGCACAGAAGCCAACATTTTGCCTCCTGGGAATTGACTTCTGGTGCTTACAGTGTCTACAGTGTGTGTGTTCCCAGCATCTGAGACTGCAGTGGGCATTAATCCGTGAGCCACGCCCAGCCAACGCTAAGGCAGTTACCAATATTTGCTCGTAACGCCAAGGCTGCCACTCAGCCCAAGCTTGCCATTCCAAATCCTGGCAAAACCAGACATTACAAGGGTAAATTTCTGGATTATGACATAGTGCATCTTGATCATGTCATTGCAGGGAATGAATTTAGATTCACAGAGAGGCATTGGATCTGTAGTTATGGGGCTCTCAGGGTGATGTCTCGTCTTTCTAGGGGCTTAGGGGTCAGTTTTATGGAGCTTCATGAAGACCCACATGCCACAGCCCCTGTGCTGAGCAAACCTGCTGATACCATCGGTCCTTTGCTGGATGCAGTAGAATTACCAAGTACAAACATGCTCAGCATCCTTCTCTGGAGGTCAGCGCTGTGCTGCTGTGTCACTTGTTAAAGCTGAGATAAGCCATAAGCCAAAGGAATGCCTGGAAAGCTTTTCCTTCCCTCTCTCCCAACCAGACTCATCAAACAGTTCCATTAATCCTGAGCTGGGATAATGAAATAGTTACTTTCCTAACACAACAAAGGAAGGAAGCTATTTTTGAGCAGTTAAGCAGCTGACCTTCAGGAGGGCAGCATTGAAGCCAACGCATTCCCACAATGTCCTCTGCCAGCAGCAGAGTGTTGCTGCTTCCCCACTGGAAGGGGTGATCCACAGGAGCAAACATTGCACTGGCCCAGTGTCACACAGCAGGAGCTGAACCCAAACCTGTCACACCCCTGGTGTGACCCCAGCCATGGCATTGGGCACCCTGCCAGAAAACACCATCACTGCTTTCCTGACCAGTCCTATACAGCAGAATCAATGCTGTACCATCTGCATCTCAGTACAACCTATTGGACAGCTGCTGAAGGAAATAATTGTGAACAAGTCATAGTTCATGGTTAGAAACACCTGCATCACCTTCTAGGTGCTATTAGAAAAATCTACTTTAATGAAAGCCGATATAATGTGAATTAACTACTTTGTAGAATTACAGACTCATAGAATATCCTGTGTTGGAAGGGGCCCACAAGGGTCATCGCAGTCCAACTCTTTATGATTTACATGTGTTAACTAATTTTAAGAAAGGTTCCGCCGCGTCGGCTCCCCTCGAGCCACCCCTCTTGGAGGGAACCTGCGGCTGTCCTGCAGTGTCCCTGGCCACAGGGGTCGGCCACTGCTGACAGGAGCTGGCTGCTGTTATTGCTGTGCTGTCCCTCCCCAGTGGGGAAGGGGACTTGCAGAGTGTCAGCTGGGGAGGTGCTGGAGGCAAAGGAGGAGGGAAGGGCTCCTTGCTTGGGTTCCAGGAAAAGGTTAATTCTAGAGGGGCCAGGGGCAAGAAAGATCCAGAACTCAAGGAGGGTTCAGAGTTATAAAGGGAACATAACAACCAATCAGGGCACAGCAAATATCTGAGGGACAGCCAGGGTAACAAACAGGGAAGGAGGGAGGAGGGATGAGGGAAGGGTAAACCAATAGGACATCGAATAAGGGCGAAGATTCCAGAACGGAATACACATGCAACAGGGGAATAAATATTCAGCATAAGGGGAAACACATGCAACTGGGACATAACAAACAGGGGGACGTCGGGAGATCGCCCTAACTTTTACAGGGATTCTCCTCCTCGGAGTGCTCCCACCACTGAAGGGGAAGAGCCAGATGTACACTAGGGCTCCACAGCCCCTCAGAGGGCTGAGCCACCCCAACAAGGTTCAACACAGGTAACACAAACCTTGAAAATTAAGGAAAACATGCTTTGCTACATCAAAACTAGAAACAAACAGAAATTACCATTACTCATGTACTGAGGTAAAAGAAAACATAACCCCCTCTGTAGACAGATAAAATATGCCTAGCTGGTACTGACCAGTTTTCATGAAATTAAAATAGGTAAATGGAAATTCTTGATACATACAGAAGAGCAAGGTAAAAGATGTTTGCCTTCAGTCCATTCAAACTGAGTTATCCCCCACACTGGATATGCATCAACTCAGCCAAAAGCAGCTGTGAAATTGCTGGGACTGAGCCTGTGTAGAGCAGCCCCATCTGAACTATTGCTTTATTAGTGCATGTATTATGCTCACAGGAAATCATGTCTTCAGGATCAAGCCTGCAGTGGCATTTTTCACACTGAAACAGAGCTTCCTGGACAAAATTGATTTCATTAAAATTCTTAGGGTAATGTACAAGGAGAAGGTTTCAAAACCAAGCTACAAAGGGAAATAAAAAATCTGCCTTCCTCCAAAACTTCTGCAAGAACCCAGTTTGTCACAGGCATGGCCTCTGTGTTACTGCCCCAAATTAGAGCCTCGGGGTAAATGAAACAGCAATCTCACTGGTTTTAATAGTATTTTGTTTCATGTTATCTGAAGATATCTGTACTAGTTGGAAAGCAAACCAGTGGAATATTGCAATTCAGAATTATAATTTAATAGGAAAATTAAAATAAATGCAATAGTACAAGAACACTGACAGAGTCAGGCTACAACCTGACACCCTGTTAGTCAGGGTGGTGGTAGCAGTCCAGATGAAGTGGTTCTGTTGAAGCGGTGACTCTGTAGAAGGGTCAGGTCTTCACCTGAAGGTCCAGTGGTGGCTCTTGTCCTTTGGGAATCCAGTAGGTAGAACTGCTTGTACCGTTCCAAACCCCAGATTATATCCAGGTGGGAGTGCTTGGTTCCTCCCCCTGGGCGGAGCATCTCACAAGGGGATGATGTAATTCCATGAGTCCTGCGGTGGGTCCTTGACAGCCCATTAAACAGAGACAGCCCCGGAGGGAGGTATCAGGGCTGAGTCCTGGTGGGAGATAACGAGCACTGCCCCACCTGCTTTAACAGCTTGTGAAGATGATAAAAGAATACACACTGTTGGTTACATCTCACATTGTAACCTAGGACAATGTCTCAATTTAGGATATTCATGTAATTCTGCCTGAAACAACTCAGATCCACATAACACGACCAAAACATTTACTGAGAGCTGCCTGGTGCTGATTTGGATGTGTGACAACTCTTAACATACTTTACAGGAATATTTATGAGAATGCAATAAGCACAGTGTCCAGCAGGCAGTGTTTCGTGTGCATTCCTGGAATACCTGAGCTGTGGCACTTACAGAGATTACAACACAGAGTAAAAAGGTATTAGCCGAGAACACGCAGGTCTATTTATTTATAGAAGCCAATTTTATTTAACTGGAAAATATGGAATAAATCAGCTCTAACATTAATGCAAGTTCTGATTTTCAGCACTAAAGCATCTTTGCAATAATGGAAATTCAGGGAAGAGTGTTAATGGAAAAAGTCTCCTTGGTTCATGTGCTCTGTTCTCTTTTCAATAAGAAAAAGAGTTTTCTGTCAACGTCTTCTACAGATTTCAGTGCTTCCTTTTCAACCTATTTGTTACTTGTTTTGACAGCTTGGACTGTACACATTCAGAACGGCGGAAAAATTTGGTGCCAAAACACAGAGGTTACTTTATCCTGTAAACATAATGACAAGACATTTAGAGCAAGGCTGAATATCATCAAAGTAAATAGCAAATACCTACAAGTCCATTTATTCTCCCTTTCATCCTGACATTAGTAATTACTGTTTAAAGCTCTCTACCTGAAGACCTATAATCTTTAGAAAAAAATCAACAGCAATAATCACATCTTTCAAAACGGAGAAGAAATGAAACTGTACAAATTAAATTTTCCCCACTTGGTCTGGCAATACCTGTCAATAATACAAGATGCAGCAAACAGTTGTCTGATTAAAAGAGCAAAAGAAGCATTTTTTTTCACAAAGAGAAAAAATCTTCAGAGTAGATTCTATGTAAATTGCAGACATTAGGCACTGGAAGAAAATAAAAGATGCTGGAGTTGAGTTTCAGGTTCACTGTAACTCTCTTTTACTACAGCTCACAGAATTATTAAAGCAGACACTCAGCACAAAGCCCTTGACAAAAAATCCCTATCTGCAGGGAAAGTTTGAATTTTTTTTTTTTTTCAAAGAAAGCCTGAACACCGTATCTATTAACTGGGGCACCAAAACCTGAAATAAAAACAACTGAATAAATTATAGATAGCATGCTATTTTTACCATCCCAATCATCTTCTACCGGTGAAAAAGAAGAACCATTGGGAGCAGGGGTTTTGAGGCATTGGGCTTTTTTTTCCTTTTCTTTTTTCTGATCTTCACAACTCCCCAAAATAATACAGAATTAATTTAGCCAGTTTAGTCTTGCTTTATTCACAGGATCCAGGTGGAGCCATTTGCCAGTGCCTCACCAGGTACACCCAAGCAGAGTTAGGGGTCTGACCCACTGCGGTGCTGCTCAGCCCTTCACAGCACATTCCCCTCACAGAGTCAGCTTTTCTAGAAAATTCATTATGAACTGTCAAGGTTTTGATTTATCATTCCCTAAACAATTCCTGGTTTTTACCCCAACACAATCATTTAATCTCTGTTGAGGGAAAAGGGTTATCTGGAGCAGTTTATCATGATCTTGGTAGGCTATTAGAGGAAAAACTGAAATGAAGTGGTAAAGCATAACGAGATAGAAAGCTTAATTTGGGGATTTCCTTGTTCTTTATGTCCTACTGTATGTTTAATATTCAAAGACAATATCATCTTCCTCATGAAGCAACAGAAGGAAAAAAAAAGGGCTAAGAAAAAGTACTCATAACGCAGAGGGGGGACTGAAATGAGATACTGAAAAAGGGAAAAAGGGATAGAGTTTTGGTTTTTTTTTAAAGCATTTAAGTTTAAACTGTAATTAAACAGAAGGCCGGCTGGCAAACTAAAATAGAGAAGTTGTAAAATAAATATTGCACAACAGGCACTTTGGCTACTGCTGCTACAACAGGGCTGCACATTGTCCTTTGCCTGGGGGGTCCGTGTGGGAAACACAGGAGTGAACAGTCCAAGCCCTGAAAACATTCACACAAATGCAGAGTTTGTCACGTTTCCTCAGGGGAGGGGAAATTTTTTAGCCATCGAGACAGTATTTGTTTTCTTTTACAGAGTCTCTGGTTAGTCCAGAGTTTATTTATACAAAGTCCAACATGTAAATGCCATGGGTTTTACATAAAATTGTAATAAAGAGGGTCACAAATCTGCAATGCTGGGTAACGATTAACTGAAAAGCCAAAGTAAATTAATAATTTATTTGTTAGGCTAGAAAAATCTTCTTTTCAAACATAAAGGGTGATGTATGAACCCTCACAGACAGCAACAGAAACATCAGGCTTGTTGTCTGACAGCTGGGACTGTTCTCCCTTACATACTACGTGGAACTAATGGTTTTCCAAAAATAAACGTTCACTGTGATCCTGAGTGACAAATAAGTGACAAGCTTTTGAGCGTGATGAAAGTCCTCAGCTTTTCAGGGCTCTTCTATCTAATTCAGTAATGACCTGCTAGTGCCTTTCAAAGGATAAATATAACACAAGGATCAATACTGAGATACAGAAATTCTTGGTACCTTTCCCATTATTGATGAAACTCCTTTTAGAATTTAAGGCAATGAAACATTTATTACTCTTTCAAACTTTTTTCTTTTCCTGAAAAATTCTTACTCCAGTTTTGCCATCCTGTCCTTACATTTACTGGTTTCACTTTGCTTCAGGCACTCTGTATTTCAAAGAGCCAGTGATGTGAGATACACACTTAGATTTCCTTACTTATATTTGCTCTGTCTATTTTTACCAGGTCTCCTGAAAGGACTTAAGAGGCTGCTGTACTGGATCTGCATATTCATTGTTCTCATTCATTAAGGAACTCAGACCTCCTCTCCCTCCTGGGGAGAAGGACTGAGCATGCAAATTGTTCAAAGCTGATTTTCTATTCTGGAAACACACACCTACTTCTTTCCCACTGAAGCTGATGATAATGTTAAAATACCGTTAAAATCCTTTTCTGAATGAAGACATTTCTCTGGATCAGAGCTGTTACATACAGCTCTTTGTCCTGGGTATTTTTTTTTTTCATTTGCTTGTCCTTAAAGAAAAAAATGCACTGTCAGGAGAAACTAAAATCCTTTCCTGTCCTTCAGCTAAAAAATGGGAAAAGCACAAGAGGAAATACAACAAAACTAATGACTAGACATCTTTCGATTTACAGATATTTATTTATCTTAAATAATTCTTAAATTATAAATAAAATAACGATAAACTATTCCTTTATAGGTTTTTTTTTAATGTGGTTCTTAAGCTGTCAAAGGACATCAATGGTTTTGTTTAGTTGCAAAATCAAATTTCAAATAGAGATGCAGTAGCAGATACCAACAAATAGACACCTTTGCTTTAAACTCCATTCCATAGAAAAGATGCAGCCATGTTTCAGTGCTGGGTGAAAGGAGCTTACAAATTGTCAGGAAAGCGTTGCTGTATCTTGTAGAATTTAAAGTAATGGAATTATAGAATGGTTTAGGTTGGAAGGGGCTTTAAACATCATCCACTTCCAACCTCCCTGCCCTGGGCAGGAGGCCGCTCACTATCCCGGTTGCTCAGGGCCCCATCCAGCCTGGCCTTGAACACATTCCAGGGATGGGGCATCCACAGCTTCTCTGGGCACCCTGTGCAAGTGCCTCAGCACACTCGCAGTAAAGAATTTCTTCCTTTCTGATCTACACCTGCCTTTTTTCACTTTAAAACCATTGTCCCTTGTCCTGTCTCTATGTCCTCATATAAAAAGTTCCTCTCCCTCCTTTTCATAAGCTGCCTTAAGATACGGGAATGCCACACTGATGTATCTCTGATCCTTCTCTTCTCCAGGCTGAAAAGCCAATAACTTTCATCCTCTTAAAATCAACGTAGAACTCCTTCTGAGTTGCATTTACTAAGAACACAGCAAGCAAAAATCTTCCCTGTGCAAGTTAATATAAGAATAGAACTATTGTCCAATAAATGCAGAATTTGTAGCGTTGTTTGAGGCTTGTGCTTGGGCAGGAGCAGGGTAAATCCTGTGTGCACCACTGTTGTGGGAGGTCCATGTCAGGCAGAAAGGGTGACTGGAGTGAGAGATTGACAGCTGCGGCTTCATTTCAGTAACCAGACCATCATCATCCTCCCACCAGCAGCCCTCAACTCTGCTTTGCCAACACACCTGAAGCAAATGGTGAAACGGGACGTACACACCCCCTCACCAGCGACACCCCCACAACCTGCTCTCCTCAGCCTGCTGGAGCCCGGAGGATGACTGGACACTGGTGCCAGGCAGTGGGAAGTGCCACCAGGGTCAGCCCTGCTCAGCAGCTCCCCAGGTCTCAGCAGCCAGGAGTGACCCCTGTGCTGAGCAAAAGCCACACAGCAAGTCTTGTGCCCGTGGCCACTGCACAGGATTTTCTGGGAACAAAGCTACTGAAACCTCTAAGTGGGTAGTCTTGTCACTTCTATTTCCACTCTCTGCACTTAATCTCTTGTTTAGTGTGCTGGGTTACAACGTGGGGTGTAACCAAACTCCGAATTCTACCCCTACCGCATTATTCCTGATGAACACTTAATGGTGGGTGGTTTGCAGCTGCCCGGGGCACACCCGGCCCCCCGGGCTGCCAGCCGGGTGCCAGATAAGGGAAAGAGGCAAACCCTGCGGCCGGGCAGCGTTTCTCTGTCTTCACAAATCGATTCAGCTACACCCCGCCTAAGGGGCCGATCTCTGCCAATGGCCCATAATGGCTCGACCGCCCCAATGGGCAGCTGTAGCGACCTAGGCCATCAAGGAGTCCCCAAAATACCCTGTAACTCATAGGATTACATCATTCCATTGTGAAATTCCCTGCCCTGGGGGAGATACCGAACCTTCCTGCCTCAATCTGACCATATATAAACTGGGCATTTTGGGAACAACCACCACTGGACAGATCCAGAGGAGGACCAGACCTTCCACAAGAGGACCACTGCCTTCAACAAGACTGCAACCATCACTTCACCAGGACTGCAGCCACCACCCTGACCACCACTTCTCCCGCTGGTTTACTTTCAAACCAGCTGAGCCAGAGGGAAGAGGAAACAAAGCAACAGGCACTGCATCCACACAAACCATCACTGAGCCGGGACAGCCTAAGACAGAAGCAGTCGCCCCTGTTCAGAAAAGGAAACCCAAGACCAAATCGGTTCTCAGAGAGACTGAGGAGGAGGCGGAAGGCGGCATGGCCTTTCACAGAAGGGGAGCTGAGTAGAGCCGAGTTTGGAGCTGCAAGTGGGGCTGTCCAGCACCCGCCATGGCCAACCGCATGGTGAAGGATGTGCACAGCATCCACGGCACCAACCCGCAGTACCTGGTGGAGAAGATCATCCGCACGCGCATCTACGAGTCCAAGTACTGGAAGGAGGAGTGTTTCGGCCTCACGGCCGAGCTGGTGGTGGACAAGGCCATGGAGCTGAAGTACGTGGGGGGCGTCTATGGAGGGAACATTAAACCCACATGCTTCTTGTGCCTGACACTGAAGCTGCTGCAGATCCAGCACAAGGAGGACATCGTCATGGAGTTCATAAAGAACAAGGACTTCAAGTACGTTCAAATGCTTGGAGCGCTGTACATGAGGCTGACGGGCACTGCCAGTGCCTGCTACAAGTACCTGGAACCACTGTACAGTGACTGTTGGAAAGTAAAACTTCAGAACTGAATGGGAACTGAATTTCATTCCCAGAAATGGGGAATTTGAGCTGATGCACGTGGATGAATTTATTGACGAGCTGCTCCACAAGGAACAGGTATGCGATATCATCCTGCCTTGACTGCAGAAATGGTACATTCTGGAAGGAGCTGAGCAACTCGAGCCTCGTGTTAGTGCTCTGGAAGAAGACATGGATGACGTAGAATCTAGGGAGGAGGAGGAAGAGGAAGATGAAAAGCTGGAATGAATCCCATCTCCTGACCACCGCAGGAGAGGGTACAGAGACCTGGGCAGGCCGCACAGATCTCCAGTGGTGTTGTACAGGTGGAGCTGGGGCAGGTCCGTGAGAAGGCGCAGCCGCTCTCCAGAGAGAAGAAGCCCCTCACTGTGCCAGGAGAGGCATCGCAGCCAGAGCCCGAGACGGCACCGGAGCAGATCCCGGGAGAGGCACCACAGACCAAGATCTAAACCTTAAATCTGAATCTCCAGCACAGCACTGTAGTCACAGACACATTTGATTGTGACATTCTCTGCCCTGGGGGAGGTACTGGACCTTCCTGCCTCAATCTGACCATATACAGTCTGGGTGCTCTGGGGACTTGGGACAACACCACTGCTGGACAGATCCAGAGGAGGACCTGAACTTCCACAGGAGGACCAGACCTTCCACAGGACCACCGCTTTCAACAAGACTGCAACCATTGCTTCAGCAGGACTGCAACCACGGCTTAATCAGACTGCCACCACCACCCTCACCCTGACCAGCAGGGTGCCAGGCTGCACTCTGACTTTGTGGGTTTAAACCAGTTTTTCTGTATCATTGCATTTATTGTAATTCTATTAAATTGTAACACCGATCTGAAATCTCTCGCCAAGTATTCATATGGGGTTAATTTCTCCCACTGGTTTACTTTCAAACCAGCACATTTAGTTATGGAAAGGAGAAAAATGACGTCCTTGGGCACTGCCAAGCTGCTCCTACAAGTGAGGAAAATAAGGAGAGAACATCCTGTCTTCTCTTGATCCCAGTTCATGGTCTTGGTAACTACTGGGGTAAACATTTCATTGGACCTACTCATGGCCCAGTAAACACCCAGGCATGTGCCCACATCCTCAAAACTTCCTCACTTATTCCCACTTTCTCCAATGAAGTTTCAGTGTTTGAAAATAAGAAAAGAAGTTATTCAGAAGTAAATGCAGTTATTCATGAGCAAAGAGGACCTGAGCAAACACCAAAGACATTCAGAGACCCAATCACCAGCCCACTACAAAATATTTATCCTGAAGGAGCTGTGTAAACATAACTTGGGTGATTTTAATTGGCTATTCAGGGCTTGGAATAGAAATGTTCTCAGCAAAAGTTTTTTCTAACCAGCAATTAAATTCTGGGGTTTTAACTGCCTTTGGGGTATTTTGTACAAGCTCTGCTCATTAGCCTCATCAGGAAGAGCAAGAAGAGAATGAAGGTTATTTTGAAACGGCAATGATCATGCAAGGAAAAGCATACTGGCTCAAAATGTAATCTGGAGCTGATGGTTCATCACAGTTAATAGGTAATAGATCTGTGACAGAATATAAATAATACAAGTCCCACCATGCAGTCTGGAAAGCACAATAATTGCAAGGATTTTACATATTCATCCACCTACTCACATTTTGATTTTAGAATAATTTGTGAACTTCTTGCATTCTAATAACAAACTGCTATTTTCACTTTTCTGTGCCCCCACCAGAAAAAAAATCAAGCTACAATTTTTCAATGATTCATCATGTTACAGATCAAATCCCAAAAAGCAGAAAATACCATTTAATTTTAAAAAGGCAGTTAAAAATAAAAACCAGCTATTTGACATATCACAACTGCATAAAGCACTATAAGATTCTCTTTCAACACTTCACAAAGGGAGGCAATGGAAAAATAATTAACTTCAAGCAGAATAATCCTGATGTACTCATGCTACTCTACGTCACACAAAAAAAGAAAAGATACATAAAGAGAAGATAATCCCTTGAAACCCAACAGACCTTCTATCTGAGAGCTGTCTTCCAAAGTCCAGTTAGAGGACATAAACATGCTGCCAAGTCCAACAACTCAAGTAGCACATGATTTGAAAGATAGAATTATTTTTATCTTCTCCTTGAAGCTTGAGAAGAGGTGAAAGCAAGAAACTATAAAATACCTACCTGTATATGTAACCATACCTGCAACTGACATCTTTAATCCACAACTTTAAGCACTGAGAAACTTATATTAAAATAAAGTTAACAGTGGCAATCCCATTAGATGGAAAAGTGATCTCTAGGGAGAAAGTAGAAAAGCAAAAAATCAGTGGCTGGGGAAGCAGCAGTAGTCCCCTGGAGGAAGGGAATAAACCCTTTATCCTGCCTGCGCTCTTTAGGATATGCACCTACCTCACTTGGTAAATGCACCATCCCTGGGGCAGTGGTGAGACTTCATGACTTTCCTCACCAATTAAAAGGCTGGCAGTGAAAAACACCCACCCCTTTCTCTCTGGGATGATCAATATATTAATTAAGAGCTTTACCTTCCACCACAGAACCGCAGCTGTATCACACAAACCTGTGTGGGGCACAGCTGTAAATAATTAAATGCCACTGGCTGTAACTCATTTATTGATCATCCACGAGTGCCACCAGGGCTTTTCCTAATGCATAAAACAAAGAGCAGCAGAGTCTCCTGTTGCCAAAGGAATGAGCAGTAACCAGGAGAAAAGCATGTATGAGGTGAGGGAGTATGGGAGAACAGGGAAGTTCATCTTTAATATAACACTGGGTACAGCAATATCCAGATAACACTGGGTCCTGACCATAGGAGGGAACAAATAGAGACAGGCTGACAATTCTTCTGCTTTGTGACCTTTTCCAGGCATATCCTCAGTGATGGCACTTTGTGTCTGACTGGAGGTAATCCTGCAAAATCTGGTCTTCAGCTATTGGGCTGCCCCAAAGAAATTCCTCTTTGTTTGACAACAGCTCCTTCCTGGGGAGAGCAGCAAGCAGCAGCTGCTGCAAAAGGCAGAGCCTTTCCCTTTCTTTTTTTCTGAGAAACCATCACAATTTCTCTGTCTACAAAGACAAGCACAAAAAAGCAGTAGAGAGAAAGACTAGGCCACATAAAAACCTTTTCTATTTGTCCTTCCTCCCGCCAATGGATCACAGAAAGGAAGACAAACCGATTTGGGATAAGAGGAGGAAAATATCCCCTTGGATTTGCTGGGGTTTTTTTTTTTATGATTCTTTAGATTGACTGAAAAAGCTGCCTGCAAGGAAGAAGGGGTCTGGGCTGGAGGGCAGCTCTCAGAGCGCCCTGGTCCCTGCAGAAGCTGGACATGGTGACCACCCACCCCATCACAGCTGCCCTCTCCTCCCACAGCCCCAGGGCAGAGACGGATGGGAGGTTACCCCAACACAGAGCTACTTGCATTAAGTCAGGATCTTGGCCTAGAAATAAATGATGCAGGTCTTGTATGAAGTGTGCAGTAAATGGGAAGCATTAAAGATGGATTGTTAAACTCGGCGTGTTAAATGTGGAGCTGCTTCTGCCCTTTCCCTGCAGTGTCTGTAAATAAACCCGGGGCAACGCTCCCGCTGCAGTCCCCCTGAGCGTGAGAGGGAAACAGCCAGGGCACCACTGTCCCCTCATCCCCAGCTCCTGCCTGCCCCATCAGGGACACACCACACACCAACAGTGTTTAAAGCCTAATAAATATGTATGTCAGACCCTTGCTCAGGTGGCAGCCTTTGTGCTTCCTGGGGCACTGCCAGACCACTTCTGCCACCTTAGGCCAAGGGGTGTCACCTGCACAGTGACCGCTGGTATTTAGTCCAGGTCAAGGCCAGACTGCACCCGCATAAAAACAAGTCTTTCATGAAATTTTAATGTGCGTGGCCACCACCTTCTCGTAGGTACCCCAAAAATCAGGCTATTTTGCAAATTGTGCAGCTTTGACAGCTTGGATGTGGCAGAGCCAGGCCAGCACACAGCCTGCCTTCTGCTCCAGCTGTGACTTTGGGGCAGGGCAAGGGGAGAACAAGGGATCTCCACAGCAGGATGCTGCAGCCACCACTGTGGAGACAAGAGTGGTGTATGGAAAAAGAGGGAACATAATAAAAGTTATCCGTCCTTTTGATATCGACGTTGCAGCTCCACTTGTGGAGGAGTCGGGAGTGAGGGGGTTTGAGCACACATGACGTAGGAGAGCTCCTCTCACATTTTTTGTGAGGTGGTTCAGACAACAGGAAGAAACATAACCCAGAGGAAAAGAAAATCTGTTGAGCGTTATACACCAGTGCCTTGCTTGACAAGATATAGAAGGAAACCTCCAAAAATCCAGCTTCATTTTGCCAGAAAGCTGTAACTGGGAGTCAGTTAAGTGAGAACAGGGAAAATGAAGCTATGGCTCTGAAAAGGAGGCAGAAGGGAGGAGGAAGTGAAATGGAAGTGATGAAAGCATCACCTCCACTTTGAAGCCATTAATGATACCCAGCTGTTTTTCACCACTGAGAATATTACTTTCCTCCCTCTGAAAGTTAAGCTAATGCATTCTATTAAACGGGAAAGAATTTGAAGTGACTCATATCCACTCTCGTGCAGAGAGGTTTTGGCATGGTGTTTTCATCCTTCTCCTTCCTACTCTATCAGCAAAGCAGCAGAGAAAGCCGTATTGAGTAGCTTTACACAATTAATGCAATTTAGGCACTGGCATTTTCATTAAAAACCTTTTGCCAAGATTTAATTATAAAAGTTTGTGGTTTCCCTTTACATACTGAAGTAAATTTTAATTAAAACTTTTGTAGTGCTTTAAGTCCACTTCCTTTACGTGATTTGTCTGATAAATTTGATAAACCTGAGCGATTGCAGTACTCTGGATTTTTAAATTGGTTTTATTTTTGTCAAAGACCCTGGCAGGTCTCTAAATGTCACCTAGGCAAAGCTGACATGATGTAAGTGCTGCCGTCCTGGTTAAGGACTTGGTCTTTGATCAGACTACACGTATCTGTTTAGGTCCTGCTGTTCGAGAGTCACAGCCCTGAACAAAAGAATCCTGGTGTGACCCCGGGTGGATTATTCAGTCCTACTGCAAGCACAGAGCCTTGCTGCCTTTGAAGATCCGAAATCATTCCTCAAAGTCCCTGAAGTCCCCCCCAGGGTACCAGCTGGTGCTGCACATTGGGCACGAGTTTAGGGCCAGCTGCTGGTGCCACTGCTGTCAGTCTCATTTAAACAGAGTGTGCCCATATCAAAACAGTCAGTGAATGAAGAGAAGAGAAATGAATGAAGGAAGGTGCCTGAATGGGATCCAGAATGATGCCGGGTTGTTGCCTGACTGATGCAGCCACGAGGTGCTGACAGAAAGCCAATGGTGTTTGCCCACCCCCTGACAATGGTGTTAAACACTCCTCCGTATCCATCCAACAAGGACCTACACAGGGACAAAGTGTCATCTCACCACACATCCTTGTGCCCAAAAAGATGGCCCAGATTTAACTGGCAGCAAGAATCTGCTTGGGTATGTGATGCATGAGGGTAAGAGAGCAAGACTTAGTGTGCTGCCTGCACATGGCTTGTTTTGTGAATAAACAAAGGGCTTGTGTTTGTCAAACTGCCAAGTGAGCGCCTTTAATTATAAATGAATTGAGCTTTCTGGAGAAATTAACACAGTCAACAAGTGTCCTAAATTATAAACAGATGGTACTTTTCAGCAAAGGCAAAATGTGATTAAGAAAGCTCCTCTGTTCAGAAAATGCAATTTGTGCTTTAAACTTTTAATCAATCAAAAGCTCCAGATTCAAAGCAGAACTTACCATAACCATGTGGATATGTTTTGTTTTGTTTTGTTTATATTATGGTTGTTTATAAATTGCACAATAATTTACTATTTCAAGTCACTTGTGGCATTAACTTAATGTTAACCCAGGTGGCACTAGCAAATGAGGAAAATATCAAAGGACCCAAACAAATATAGGCTTGTTGAAAATGAACATGATAACATAATAAATATCTATGCAAATGACTTCTGTGTGTGAAATATGCATTGCTAAATGAAAAGTCCCACACCTGGGGCCAGGAATGAAGTTGCTTGACTGATCAAACAGTATTTTCATATTTACAGTCAGGACCGCATTTCCTTAACATCTGCTCTGGCAAGAAGATGGCAGTGGTGACAAATCTGTTTTTTGTTCTTTGGAACACTTCCACCATGTGGGACGCTACTGGAGCTCAATGTAAGGAAAAAGGGGACTGAGGAATCGATCGATCTTACCTGTGCACACACCCAGAATGAAGGGATTCTGTCACTGGGGGCTTTTGTAAACTATCACCGTTAATTCTTTTCTTGCATTACTTGGAAGTTTTTCTTCACCGAAGAAAGGTTAGTTTTGAATAGACTGTATTTATTCTAATTTGTTTAAATTAGAAGCATTATGTGACTTGCCCTGAAAAATGAGCTGTTGAAGTTGCTCTGATAACAGCCTGGTCTAGCTCAGGCCCAAGATGCCAAGGTGAGCTCTGCAGAAGCATTTCTAAATGCAGAGAAACAGATAACAGTAGAGCAAGTTTGTGGTGCTGATACAGAGGTTTTAGATCAGTCCCCACCCCAAAGACCATGAAGCCAGTGAGAGAACAGCAGTGCCATTATGTGTGGTGTGTGCAGGCACCGCATCACCAACCCTGCCCAGAGCATCCTTCTGGCCACGGGCAGCACAGCTCTGCTGGCCAGGGGCTGCAGGGTGGGCCTGGCTTCAGCACTGAGCCTGGGAATGAGCGTGAGTGTTCGAATTTATACAAATGCAGTGCATCAAACACTTATATTTTCTCTCTCAAATGCTGTTCTCCAGAAGCAGTGCTCTGTTCTTGGCATGATGTAAACCAGTCCTGTCAAAACCCCTATAAGATACTACCCTGAACCCCAACAAACACTCAATGCGTGGACTTTGGCAGAACTCTTGTTTAGCTCATCCCTCTGTACAGAGTTTCTTTTGGGCTGGAGCTACATGTCTGTCCGTCAAGAGAAGGGATACACAATAAAGGTGAATGAGGGAGTACATGGCCTGAAAGTGTGCTTTGAAAGTAGGATGTTACCTGGCATCCTTGTGTGATTCCAAATGCCCTAAGACTGCCACACATTGTCTCACTACAGCAGCAGGGTGAGGGGACAGATGGAGAAACCCCAGCTCCTTGTCCCTGTTGTGAAACAGGAATGCTTTTACTGACACCAAGTCCAGACAGAGTGACAGAGTAGATAAGGAAACCCTAAATAATAATCAACAACTGTTAGCAGCCTTCTGAACATGTCTGTGCTGTTTACAGTGCCAGAAGAGAGCGAGAGAGAGGTGCCTTGGAGGTGTGTCTGCAAAGGTTGCAGCTCAGTGTAATTTCAGTCCCATGTCTTATGCTCTACAAAACCTCAAACTTCAAAACAAAAGAGAAACAAGAGATCCATGGATCTTACTTACACCCATTTTCTTCACTCTGGAACATCAGTCATTTCAAAGTCTGGGCAGTGTCCAAAATGAAATACCCACTGAGAGAAAGAAATTACTCATTATACTTTAATGGATACGGACTAGTAGGTCTGTGTGTAACCTGGAACTTCCTGACTTTTAGGCGAAAATTCATAATATTAACAATCTTGGGGGAATATCTGTAAACAAGAATTACCACACCACTTATTTTTTAAAAATTTTATTATGAAAGACCTCACTGTCTTTCCTCATAAGTGTTTAGTACCACACATTTAGTGCAAACTAGTTTGGCAGTACTGATCTACAGTGTGTAAGTGAGCTGCCTGCATGCTGATCTTATCTTTGTTTCTATTGTAAGGTAGTACAGCTGTGACTCATGTTTCTGCATAAATATTTAAATTATGATTTCAACATTTTCATTTTGACAATACCGTGCCAAATACTGTTGTGATGGTTTCAACAGATTTTGAAAAGCAAGTGGGAATAACTGGTTGGCTTTCTTTAATGAAGCTAAAATGAACTCTTCCAGCAATTTCAGATACATCAAGGACATTCTGTAAACCAGTGTCATCCTACTGTTATGACCTTTAATGATCCTGCTGCTTGTTATATTGATCTACTATTGTGTTACACTGTGTTCTGAACTGCTAAAATTCAGGTACGTTTTTTTTCTACCTTTCCTAAGTGCTTACCTCACACACTGAATAATAAAACCCTGCCTGCATATTCCAATATACAGCATAGCTCATTTGCACATCAATTGTGACTCAGTATTTCACATCCTCATGAATAAGCAAATAACCTATTTCAAGATTAGCAAATAAAATCTTTCAGCACAATTACGTTTCATTTAATTTAATCATTAATTATATTAATATGAAGTGTCTTTAGCATTGCTCAACATTACTTAACATTTTGAAGTTTGGCAAACTCTGCCTTGTGTGCGCTTGTTTGTTGGTGTGATATCAGCAGTCTAACAAAAAGTCTGGTAAGAGTCAAAGCAATGATGGCATGGTCTGAAATGTGTCGCTGGGTATGGCAGGCCCTGACTTGAGCTGGAAGTTCATCAGTGAGCTGAAATCCAACGCAGGACAAGGTGCAATTTGTTTTCTTTAAGGTTTATGTGTTAGAGTCACAGGGTAGAGGCAACAAGTTTCACTTGAAGTGGTCTGCACCTTTTAGAAGACTGGAGTCCACACAAGAACAGCTTGTCTTGGTGATACAAACCTATTTCCTGGTGGAGAGACTTAATAATACATGCCTTGAAGTTTAGCTGAAAACAATATCATAGTTATCATCTTGTATTTTGCTTCACAGTGACAACATGATTCTTGCACATTCCAGATTCCCCCTTTTCCTCTTTTGCCTTTAAAAAACCCCAAAAACTTGGAGAATATCTCACGCCTCCAGTATTTGTACTGTGAGATCTCTAAAAGCATTTTATTTTGTTGAAGCACTTTCCTCTGCTGAAGAGTCAGTTCGTCAGAATTGTACAACTGAAGAATCAATTGCCCTTGAAAAATCAAGGTTGACAAGCTGCACTGGTATATTCATTTCCCGGAAATGCTGTCCACAGAAGACTTGCAGTTAGGTTCTAGTTATAAGCTGAGAGAGATGGAAGCAGTTTACATAGTTTTTCAAGTAACCTTCCTTCATATTGGGGCAGCACTCGGCTTTAGTGTTTGTGGGAGAAAGCGATGTTAATACTGAAACATGCAGGAAAGGGCATTAATATTTATGTTATGCATCCTCTCAACCGACTCCTGGTGTTGGAGAGGGAGTAGTAATAATGAAGGGATTTCTGTGCTCATACAAGCTAAAGGAGTACCTGAATCTGTATCAAACAATAAGCTCTGTGGCAATTTTTTAGCAATGGGTCCACCTGCAAGACAACCTATGCAAGAAGGAGGGATAGGACTGAAAGCTTAGCAAAAATAAGTAGCTGAAGTGATATACCCCAAATTGCTGAAGCTGTTTATGAAGTAGCAAAGGAAATGTGGGTGCTGTTGAGCACACTGACTAACTCATCCTGTTGCCAAAACAAACAGAATACAACTGCAACTGGCTTTAGTGGTGGGAGGGAATATGCTTGTTCTAGGCAGTGACAACTGACGGCCAGTGCCATCCTGTCTGTTCTCTGGTTGCACAAGGCCTAGGAAGTGTGTCAGGCGAGCAGGAAGCTAGAGCTGCTGTGTCCTCAGCTACCCGAGTGCCCCATCCCTGCAGAACTGAAAAGGAACAGTGCGGGAGATCCTTCCAGCTTGAAGTGGATGTACTTTGAAGGACAGTCAGAGCAGGGACCCCCAGACCAGCATCCCATAGATGCGAGGAAAAAAAACGACAAAAAACCAAAATTAATTACTCTCAAACTGATGTCTTCCCATCACAAAAATTTAAGGAACCCTTACTTTCAGGTTTTGCTAACTGCAATTTAACTGCTATGTCCTTGGAAACATGTTCTCCCATGCTTGCCATTTAGGCTCCTTTGAACCACTTGGTGGTGTAATTCTCTATGAAAAATAGGGTGTTAATTAAAGTAATCACAAATCTGGAAAAGAGTCATTTTACTTAGGCTCCCAGTGCAACCACTTAAGAGAATGTCTCTCAGGACTAAACCAAGCAAGATAAGCAGCCCACACAGCTGGGCTGACTCTTCCAAAGCAAATACGTACGCAGGGTAGCACAGTAATACTGCCAGCTGAAGAATGTTGAAATACAACAGTGAGTGGCAGCTGGTTCGTACAAACTGAACTGGTTTTGGCCAAATAAGCCACCATGGACTTTCCCCCAGCCTTTGTTCTGAGCTGGCTCAAGCCTTCAGCCTGTGCTGGGGATGAGCTGTGGCTGATCTAACCAGCCCCACAGATGGACCAAGGCAGGAGGGCACTTCTGTCTGGGCCAACCCTCTGCTCAGAGCCGGGTCAATGAGATCAGGGCCATGTCCCATCAGGTTTTGAGCATCTTGGAGGATGGAAATCCCACCTTTATGAGCAACCTGCTCCCTTGTGTGACCACCCCCAGAGTAAAACATTGTTTTCTTTTGTTTGAATGAGATTTTCTGTGCTCACTTGTGCCCTTTGTCTCTTGTTCTGTCACTGGACACCCCTGAGAAGGGTCTGGCCTTTAGTCCCTGTGTCAGGAATTTATATCTGAACTCTCACCCAGTTGAATATGCCCAGGTGTCTCAACTTCTCACACATGACAAATGCTCTAACACTTCATCCATCGTTGCGGCCTGTCACAGGTCTCCCTCTGGTGTGTCTGTGTCTCTCTCATCTTGGCAATCCCAGAGCAGGATGTAGCGCTCCAGGTGTCACAGAATCATGGAACGCTTTGGGCTGGAAGGGACTTTAAGATGATGTAGTTCCAACCGCTCTGCCATGGGCAGGGACACCTTCCACTCGACCAGGCTGCTCAAAGCCCCATCCAACCTGACACTGAACCTTTGCAGGGGTGGGGCATCCATGGCTTCTGTGGGAAACAGGTGTGTCTGAGCAGGGCTGAGCCAAGGGTCACCTCCCCTGCCCTGCTGCTGACGCTCTGCCTGACCCAGCCCCAGGTGCCGTTTGCCTTCTTCGTGGCAACTGCTGCAAACAAGGGTTCAGCTTGGTGTCCGGCAGGACCCCCCGGACCTGTCCTGCAGAGCTGCTTCCCAGCAGGTTGGTCCCTGGTCTGTCCCAATCCTGGGGTTTGCCCATCCCAGGGGTGGGACTTGGCACTTGCAGAGCTCCGTCAGGTCCCTGTCAGCCCATTTCTCCAGCCTGCTGAGATCCCTCAGGACAGCACTGAACCCTCTGGACAAATCATTCCAGCAATGCTCCTGTGCCACTTCCCAGCTTTAAAGGGCTGCTACTCATTTGCCCATCCTTATCTCCATGATTGATGAGTATTATTCCATAAATTCCAGTAATTTATAATTAATATATACAGTAATTAGAAAAACATATATGTACATATAGCAATCATACTGGGCCCAGGCTCCAGCTCATAATGGGACAGCATTCCAATAGCTGATACAGATCTAGGGCTCTTTAGCTGGAAAGATTAGAGCTTGGATGCTGACATGGATATTAAGAAGCTTGCTTATACTGCATGGAGTTCCAGTAACAGACACTGTATTAGCTTTCACTGAAAAAAAAATACTTATAAACTTTTGAAACTAATTAAATTAATAAAATTCTAATCTCATAATATTCCAGCTTGATGAGTCATGAAATTTGAGTACACTCTTGTGCAGGGCAGCTCAGGGCAAGGCTGCAATTCTGCTGTGTGAAAGGAAGACACTGGAGTCTCATGAGCAGAGAGAGAAGCCTGATATTGAGCAATAAAGCGTTACCTCAGGTTTGTGTGCTGATGTGAAATTTAAATGTATTTTTGTTTCCCGGGTGCATGTCTGTGTGTGTGTTTTGTTTCTGACTCACACAACTGATTTCCATATAGGGGACTAAGGATTTGTAAAGACTGTGGATGAAGGCCGTATCCTTGGATAATCGTGGAGCACTGGATGTGTAGAAGGCGGTTGGAAGCTACAAGGAGACACAGTCAGAAGCCAGCAGGTGTACTTGTTAAGTGTTCCCATCGGATACACCCCATGCTCCTTTCTTAAAGTAACAGAAACACCTTCTGCTCCCAGCTACCACCCCCAGCAATGTTTGCTGTTTCATGAACATTTCCCCCCCCCACAGCTCACAAAGGCTTTTGAATCAGTAGCAATCACCAGACTGTGGTATAAGACCAAAACCTGTTCAGTGTATTGGCCCCACCCCACTTTTGCATCAAACCTGTACTATGTCCATGTTCCTTCCTGTCATTTTACTTGTATTTTCCTGCTTTTTCCTGAACATGGAGGGACCTGAGGAAATGTGATTTTTTTATCCAGTCTTTGAGTCCTTGTTTAACTGAAGCTGAATGCAGTACTGCATGCATTTCACCTGCACATCTGAGCAACTTAAAGTGCATGCCTCAGAGAGGCTGCTCTACTGCTTTATATGCATCAGTGTATACCCATGCCTCATGTAAAAACATTAATGACAACGTGTCTGAAAGATGATGTGCAAGAATAAACCGACACCTGACATCAATTCATTTATGGTACTTTAATACCAAGTTAATGCATTTCTCAATTAAGAATTTATAAACTGGTAATTCATAGAAAAAAAATAAATCACAGCTTCACAAAAAGCTAACTTTAACAGTTTGTCCCCTCCCCGCCAACAAGCAGTTTACAATATATTTCAACTATGTTGGTAGAAAGTTAACAGTGATGTGAAACTCTTAAAAAACATTTGCAACAGCAATTGAAAATAAAATAATGATTCTTACTTAGTGAAAAATTAATAGGAATTGTGTTTCCCAGTAAAAGGTAAGTCAGAAAAGCAGCAAAAAATCCCTCTCCTACTTGTTAGGTACGAGCTTTCCCCCTGCCACATTTATCACGGGCAAAGGCAACACTTCAGCATTATTCGTTCCCAGGTTCAGCACTTCAGTGGTTTTGGCAAGACTCAAAAGTCATACTCAGAAGTCCAGAGTTTGAGGTGTGTGCTGCCCCTGCTCCCTGTGCTCCACAGGCTGCTCCACTCCTCTTCCTCGGTGTACAGTGGGTCAGAAACAGCTCAGAGTAAAGGCAAGGAGTATGAAAATTTTTCTATGGGATCATATTCTTTTTTCACTCTTCACCTCTCCAATACAAACTGGAAACACCAGAAATTTTGGCTCTCACACTTCACATGTGAGTATTTACAGGAGAGACAGGATTTGAATGGTGCTGTTATATTTTCGCCTGTGTACAAAATCCCTTCTCTCTGCTGAGGTTATACATGCAACCACAGGACAAAAAATGTTCCTTCTCTAAGTTAAAAGTCACATTTTCAAAAGTCATTGCACTTGACAATAAAAAGGCAATTAATATGCATTTGATATTAAATATATTGTACAGACCTGAACTTCTGTGCAATTCATTGCTTCGGACATATATAACATCCTTTTAAAAACTAAGCCTCTAATCATAGTTTAACAAAGAAAAACTTTGTTAAAGACAAAAATCTTTAAGAACAAACGCACACAAAAAACCGCTCCCTTTAACTCCTAGTGCATTTAAACACATTTTTGAAATTTTCCGTGTTGTTCCCACATTTAACCTCGCTGCCATTCCATACTGATCTAATGACACTATACAAGAACACCTTTTCCTTGACCCAGCCAGTAAGGCTGGCATTTGGGATGCTGTTGGTACAAACAGGAAAGCTGAAGATAAGAGTATTATCTCACTCCTTTCATGTGGAAAACAAAAGGTTTCAAGGCGGATGTGACTCAGTTGTCACCACTGTCTGTAAATTCCAGTGGCCCATTTCAGGTGCCAAGTACTTACTCTACCGAGCCAGGGTTTTGGATTGTCCCAGCATATTTTGCAACAACTTGCAGTTAAACCTACGGACATGGAAACTGAAAGGGAGATTTTGGTCCCTGAGATATACTAAATGAAATCAAGACTAAAGCACTGATATTTAGTATGGAGTGGACCCTTTTTAATGAAAACTAAGTTAGCTTCAACTTTCTAAAGTTTAACAAATAGTCACTTAAGCAGGATGACAGAATATATGCAGTATTTGTCAAGAAAAGTGCACTGTACAGAGTAGTTTGAAGAGTTATGAGTTGCTGAGGACCAAGCAGCTGTCCTGTCAATAGCATGCTGCATCAAACTTGTCTTTCCAAGCTAGCACAAAACCACAAGATGAAACATGGCATTAACCATGTTAAAACACTATTTTCTCTCATCTCTTTAAAGGTACAACTACAGGACTTGGTGTCGTAAATACTTATGATGGGCCAAGTGACAACATGTGCCAGAGCCAAACCCAACTCCTTAACCTTGCAACTGAACATTTCAGCAATACTCTGTGGACCATTGCAGCAAACTCCTCATTGCCAAACCAGTGGCAATGTGTGCTACTGGTAGTCCTTCTTGGGCTAGTGTTTAAAGGGTTTGTACCATGGAAGGTGTTTCAGACCAGTGGCAACTACAATAAAACATCTTTGGCAACCATTGACATATGAAAAGTAATTCACAGCAGCTGGAAGAATTGTAAGATGTTTACAAAGTTTCATAGTGCATCATTAACTTTCTGAAGTGCGTTGCATGAAGTACCAAACTCCTGAAAAGGACAGCTAAACATCTGCCATCATTACCTCAGAGACTGCAGGTTTTTTTTCATACCACTTTCTCAGACAAAGCTAGAGCTTGTGAAATTTTAGAGGATGATGTGAGATAGTCCACACAAAGGCTTCCAGTGCATTTGGAGTTGATTTGGGCAAGGGAACAGAGTAATGAAGGGCTGAAGACTGAATTTTCAGTGCACCACCGGGAAGTTACTCAGGGACTGGTGACAGGTGGATTCATGAATAGATTGAACCACAAAAGTAGCATAATCACGTTGGTGGTGGAATCTCTTCAGACAACAAAACAAACCGAAACAATAAAATCAGCTGCATCCAGTGAGTCCACTAAGTAGTCTCATTTACCTTAAACAAGAAAATGTGTGCATTAGGAACACAGAACTTATTCTAAAACATTAGTAACACTCTACAACACAGCTGAGCTATAAGAGGAATTCAGTAAAACCAACTTTTGTTTTCAACTACTGTAATTATAAATTAGATATGCCTTGTGACACCAGATAAGCCAGCTCTTAAGCGTGTGGGATGTGCACACAGTAGGAGAGCAGAGACCACACTATTAAAATGGGTAAATTTTTAACAAGTAGAAGAACTGAAGGAAGGTAATCTAAGACTGTTTTCTTCAGAATATGAGCTCAGCTTTCAGAAATTTGGGAAATATTATTGCAAGTATCTTGCAGAACTCCACAGTGATCCCCACATATAAATTAGAATGTAATTTGGCAGTAACTATCACAACACAAGAAACTAAAAAGGAAAAACAGAATCTTAAAAAAAACCCGACAGGGTATTTAAGCAGGGAGAATATAGCCTCATTGATGAATTGATGTCTCATTCTGTGGGAATAAAGTCAAAGAACTTTATATCCCAGATGTCACATAAGACCCCATATATAGCCAATCCCCACTATACCTCACCTGATATATGCCAATTTAAGCCCACAAAGTAATTTATTTAAATTTGAGTCTAATAAAATATAGGATCATTTTTAGTTAATGCCTACCCACACCCTGCAAAAAAAAAAAAAAAAAGGTACAGCTATGGAATATATTGAAATCTCTCTGATGTCCACTTCCAAAACAAATGTGAAAAACCTAAAAAAGTCTTAGCATAAGGACCGCAGTTGTTATACACTTGCTTCAACAATGAAATAATACCATCCATTTCTCTCCAGGAGAGAAGAATGAAGATCATAAAATAAGATACAAGTATTTGACCTGATTCTGATCAAATTATGAAATGATATAATTAAATAGAGTATTGTTCAGTCATTAGGTGCCACATGAAAAGGCAGCTTAGCAGTTCTGTAAATGGGGTTTTGCTACGTTAGTGTTCTCTATTCTGGCACAGCAGATTTTTCCTTCCCATTTCAGTAGCTGTAAAATCACGGCCCTGCCCTAGAGAGACGTGTTCAACATCAGCACTGTTGCTATGCGAGACTTACTGCTGTTTCAGCACATGAAGGATGAATGCAATCCTCCCTAAATTCAACCCTCAAACCTACCGCTCTGATGACTGCATTGGAGTTACAGTGTTTTGCTAAAAGATAAAATGTAACAAATTAATTAAACGGAGTTTCTGTACTGAATTAGAAGGAAAGCCTGGCCAGCAAGTTCTGGCTTTTAAACACAAAAGGATATTTACCAGAGCCAGTGTTTCAGGGGGAAGCAGCCCTGCTCCAATTGACAATGCAAATTCTGTATTTCATGTTCTACACTAATGCACAGCTGGGCAAAACTACAGCCTGTACATAACATCACCGTTGCTGTTCCTTTTGAGACTTCATCATTTTTAAAACAAAGAGCAGGACATTTCTTATGACTTCTCCAGTCCCCAAGCTTACCATGTAAATAATAATGCAATATATTCATCTATGAAGTAATTATATTGGTATGTATAACTATATACACATAGTCACAGTAACCATATCGATAGCTAGTGTTATCTGAAAACAAGGTCAAAAATGTGTTCTAAAGGCCACAGTGAGTTGAGATGAATGTGTTTCCCACTTATGGGTCAGCAAGGCACTGACAAGGTTAAGGAAGGGAGAAAAAGAAAATTTTCTTATGAGTTCCAGCAGTGCAAGTTTAATATGCAAGTTACTGATTAGTTGTTTTTAAAAAGCAATCCCAGAATTTAAGTTGCTTATCTGCTCATTTATCATTGATTTTTCATACTATTTTAGATATCCTCTATGTGGTGAAGAACCTGACCTGGAATTTATATTCATGTTACTTTGTTCAGCATGTTAAAAATTTACCCACTTATTCACAGCTGGTTTTGTTTTATTCTTCATAATATAGATCTTTCTCACTCACAGATACATTCCAGAGTTAGTAAATCACTGTCAATCCATTTGCTCAGTTTGATTTTGGCTAGCACTTGTTTAGTTTGATTTTAGTTCTCCTACAAGCTGCAATCATCTCTTCTATGCAAGGAAAGTTACAATTGAATAGTTAATTCAGGCTGAATGAGTAGAAACAAAATACAAACACATCATCACAGGAGCATGCTAGAGTCTTCAACTGTCTGTTTAATTAACACCCCCTGCCTATCCCTCCAAAACCAAAACAAAAAAAGAAAACTAAACAACCCCCAAACAGCTTACTAAGCAGCAACAATGCCTATACTGTAAAATACTTTCTTTGGAATGAAATTCTGCAACAAAAAGGAATAAATGATATAATAAAATAAACTTCCTTTTCTTACTGTAAGAATATCTTAATGAAATGTCTTACTTCCGGCGTAAGTAACTAACACTGTCATCTATATAAAGAATTTTCTTTTAAAATATATTGTACATTAACAGTTTGAAGATGCATCTTCATTGCATATGCACACAGTCCCTTCCCAGTTTTGCAGCTAAGCCTTTTATAGGGCCTCTTCTTTTTAGACTAAATTAATTCACTTATCCATTAAGAGAAAAGTACGAGAAGAATGCTTTATAGATTTAGTAGATGAAGATTTCTAACAATACAATAGTTTCAAGGGGTCCAGAAAAATCAAACGGGTGCATGAAGCCTTTCAGGGACAAAGGAAAAGTTTTCACTTAATTTAAACAAGATCCTCAACATAATTAAAAACCGTGCAAGAAGAAATACAGGATAAAGGATGGAACCTTATTCTAACAGCAATGCACACTGTAAAGCAGGCAATGCATAACTCTGCTAGGCTGCTCCAACCTGAACCCCTTTTATAAACTGTGTGCAATCTGCACAGAGAGACAAAGGGAGGGGAGAGTCCAAGGTTTCATGTGCATCCAACAACTGCAAATTAAATGGCACACGAGGATGGATTTGAGATGGCATTCCCTTGGTTCCCTCAGGTACATTATGCCTGATTCACACCCACGAACGTTTGTGTGCATGAACAACAAAAAGCATCAGTCATTTTTGCTAGAAACAGACAGATAGAATACAAAAAAACCCAAAACTTAAAATAGCGCAGATAGTTTTTAAAGTGATCTAGTTCAAATAATAACTAACCTGAGACGTACTTTGCTCCGATTAACATTACCATGCTACTCATAATAAAAATACCCAAAGGCAGACTAGAGAAGATACTAGTGTCACCTGATGGCATCCAGGGGATGATGTTTCCAGTCAAGCAAATCAAAAGAGAAATATATATATAAATTGCAATATATGTGTTAAATATGCAAAAAGTAACAAATGTAGTGACATTTGCAGAAGAACTAAAAAAATATTATGCATAAACCCCACAATAATTCAAAACAGGTTCTCTCTGTAAGAGTTCAAATCCAAATTCCCCTGCCAGCACTATTTAGGTTGAGCCCATTTCCAGTATTTCCAATCCTACCCCTAAAGTATCAAAGAACTAAGGAAAATTTCCTCCCAGTGTTAGACCAGATAATCACTAAAGTAAGTTTTGATAAACATGAATTGAAGAAAAAACCCCTAGTTTTATTTTCTGCAAAGCAGAATTTTTTAACCTTTTAACCTAAAAGGAAATAAAGATATATAAGTAAGATAAGCATCAGGTTAGATGTAAGGGTACTAAATCATTAGGTCAACACTGAAGTGAATTGTATTGCTCATGTTAAGTTACCTCTGTCCCTTCCCAATAGCCTTGGCAGAATTGTTTGTAAACCACAGTGTTAAATAAAATACTTAAACCAACATACAGGATGGCAAAAGGAAAATTTTAGCTTTCAAGAACAAAGTGACCACATGCAGCTTGAGGGCTCCAGCTGTGGATTTTGGATTGTGGGGGAAATTTACATTTTGAGGATTCTTTACTTAATACTTTTCATTCTAATAGTTTTTCCAATAAAAGGGAAATTAAATTATGATAAAGCCTATAAATGATATGTTATAGGATTACTCAGGACTAAAAACTTATCCCAAAATAGTATTAAAATAAAAATTCAAATTATAGATCACAGAAGACTGCAGGTTTAATTTAATTCAAACACGACAGAGGAGAAAGCCCTCTACTTCAGAAGAAAGATCTTGTTCAGTCCCTCAAATGTGTTTTCATATTGTATGTGAACAATAGGTCTGTGTAACTCTTGACTTTGTCATAACTTCTTGCTCTTACCCCCTATGGGTCAAATAGATTTTGATGTGGATATCAATCCCTCCTTCCTACACAGCAAATAATGAAGGCAAGATACAGCAAGGAAAAATCACAAGATGGAACTTTTCTCCTTTGCAGAGTGAGGTTATGGTATGAAAAAGTTTACAGAATCCCTGCGCTCTTAGAATTGTGCTGTATCTAGTCTTGTAGGTGAGATTTTTTTCTTTTGTAAACCAGTACCATTCTGCAAAACCTGCAGCTGTTCTATAAGATATTGCTTGTGCCCTCCTTTCAGGAGGAAGACCCAGCTATCTATTTTTCTGCTTTGTTTCCACAGTGGATTTAAGTAATGATCTTTGAATCACTATAATAGTCCATAGATGGTATGAACAGAAAAGGTCAACAAAAGCAAGATGAGCTATCTAGGCTAAGTGGCTAATTAATAATACTTGACCTGCATTCATTTTTGGTTTACCATTTGGACTGTCAGATGTCTCCCATCCCATAGATTTCATCACAGCTTTCTTCCATCTGGCGTAGCGATATTCGCTTTCTGAAATTAAGAAATGAGCAAAGAGAAAAGCCTCTCAATGCACAGGAATACAACTACAAGTATTTAAGAAGCAGATATGGCAATATGAGTTTTTCACTCTTTTGCACAGCATCATTTGTTTGCACAGAGAAAGTAATATAAAATCCTTTCCTGAATACAAAAAAACTCCACCCCAAACCCAGCAGTTATTCATAGTAAGAAGAAATAAAAGAAATTTTTTTCATGTTCACCAATAAGAAGATTTACAAGCAGAAGAAAATGAAGCAATTGATATTTATGTAGAAACCCTTCAAATGCTGTCTTGAAGTAGGGATTTTAGAAGTAATTATAATCAAAATGGTAAGACAAAATTATGTACCAAAAATTAAGAAATAACTGAAAAGACAAAAAAGCATTTATCTTGCACAGGGATTAATTATGTCAAGTACATACTTTCCATCTCTACAAGCACTTAAAAACTGATGAGAAAGATAGCTAGCTAAAAAGCAATAATTAATGTAGGCTTTTTAAAGTCAAAAGAAGTGTATCCAAAACCAGTCCTTTCAACATCTGTGAAAAAAATAAGTTTGCAAGTCAGATAACATGAAAAGGTTTTACCCTCTGGGTTGATCTGTGGTTCAAATCGTTCACATGTCACTGCTGTCAAATCTCCAGGATTCAGACTCCAGACTCCAACTCCTTCTGCAGCTCCTGCTGCCATAGCAGCTCCTAAAGCTGTTGTTTCAGGCATTGATGGTTTTACTGAAGCAAACCACAGAGAAGACCACAATGATTTTTGATGGAAGTCACCTTGATGACATCAGAACTAAAGATTTACATATCTATCAAGATACAACAACAAAGCAAGCCATCCAATTGCTCTCAACAAGCCATTACAAACCAGCGTTGTTTTCAGCATTAAAAAGAAAACAGGAGATGTAAATTCATCTTACCTACTGGAATACAGAGGATGTCTGATTGGAGTTGCATGAGGATTTTGTTATTGGTCATTCCTCCATCTACTTGTAACTGACTTAGGGGAATCCCACAGTCCTTGTTCATGGCATCTAGAATCTAAAATATGAGTAACAGATGTTCCAATTTAATTGCACAGAAGTGCTCTGATACCCTCTGTGATACCCTCTGAGTGTAAAACACTGATAGTTCAGCATTTGCAGAAGAGAGTTAAGTAGATCATTCCTCTCCCCTGTATATTAAAAGGCGAAACAGACATAATGACAACACAGTTTTGTTTAATATACAGCACATGCATTCTATTCATTACAGAAATCCTAGTGCAGGAGATCTTTCTCCTCAGGTAAGCTCTAGATGTAGCCTATGTGCTGCTTACATGGCCTGAGAAGAATTTTAAGAAAAGCTGATGTGAAAATTAATCAGAGGTAACAAAGGAAGCAGCAATAATAAATGGAGTTCTTCAGCTGATCACCCTTTGTCTAGACACTTTCTCTAATTTGATGGATTAAAGAATTGAAGAATTAAAACATTTGAACTGGCAATCTGGAAGACACTTCAATAAGAACTGAGGAATGTTGAAATGTTCTGAAAGAGTGGCCATTTCAAATATTTGAAAACTAAGAATTTTATATCAAACAAGATAGACAGCAAAAATAAACTGTTAGTGTAATTTTTTGTAAAATTATACTTTCTTTTGGGCACGGTCTGTAGCTGAAAAGTGTTGAAGTGTTTGCAAGGGATAATTAACTAAGACAGAGTATTTAATTCACTGATACCTCTCAAAATGCTTTTTAGAGGGTTTCCTGAAAACATCAGACTTGCCTCAAGCCTTAGTTACTGGTAACCCCACAGCGTTACCCTCCAAGCACCATTAAATACAGAATAGTGGTTTTTGCAGGGTTTTGTAAAAGCAGTCAGTTAAATATCTCATTTACATTTTGTAAGGTTAGTGCCTAATTTCTGTTGACAAGTTAGGCATTAAAAAGTGCAGAATGATATTTTCTCTCTCTAATCTTTCAGTGTATTTAAATAAAAAAAGAGGTGTGCTTTTCTCAGCTTTAAATGGCAAAACAACACAGACAACAAAAAAAGACCAAAACTACAACACATTCTGCCCTGTTCTGTAGCTACGAAGTACCCAGTAATACAATCCTTACCAGGAAAAGTCAACATGCTATTTAAAAAAGAACAAAAAATTGTAGGCTTGCAAGATAGTGAAAACTACATGGAGATGAACCGTCCAGTAGATTTTCTCCCCATTTCCAGAAATTAAGCCAGCAAGGTCCTTTAACCAGAAAAATCTTTAAAGGAATGAAAGGCACTGCCCAGGATAAATAAAGGTTAAAAATCACAGAGTAAGGAGAGTAAGGCCAGTTTTCATGGTCGCAGCTTCTGCCCATGGGCCTGCACTGTCCAATGCACTAGAAATAAATTGGAAAACAGGATTCATGGCACAGCAGCAAAGTTTGCTGGCAGTACTGTATTAGTACTTATTTCCTTCATATATACCATTTTACATTTGTCTAAGGCAATATTACCTGCCTTTTTTACCATTCAGAACTTCAGCACCGTTGGAGGCTCTGGGTTTGTTTACCACTGTGTAAGAGCATGTTGGATCAGCACGCACTCAGCAGAGATTACAAAAATGAAAAGAATGCTAGAAGCCAGGAAGGGATGAAGGAACAAAACAAATCACGATCATGCTGCTGCTATCTCTATTGTACGGAGCTTGGATGAAGAGCAAGGATCCAAGTATGCAAATTTTGCCTAATGACAGCATTGTACAGCTCTTAGAACTGAAAAATTGCTTATTTTTCCAAAATGCCTTCTGGAAGAAAAAAATGTAATAAGTGTCATCTGTCTGCATAAGGAAGAAGCTTTTTGGATAACAAGGTACTCAGAAGCAGTGAATGTCACAATAAAACACGCAAGAATTCCAATGAATGTGACATTTGAGGGTTTTCCTGAAGACTTCCATTTTCACTGGAATTAAAATAACTTTGTTTTTGACGAGGCAGAACTAATGATGTATCTTTAGAAAACACACATATATTTTACCTGTGTGGCTATGACTTAATCTGTTCATTTAAGAGTGTCCAGTGCCTGATGAGGCACTCCTGTCATTGTGATAAAAGCACAGGGAGTAAAGCATGGGGAAGTGTTAGATCTGTTCAAACAGTGAACTTCACCCTCACTCACTCTGACAGCTTTATTCCCTTCTCTCCTACTCCCAGCCACATGTCCAGCCTTGCATTCTGACATTTGCTGCATGCCTCTGTGAGGCAGCTGAGGTCATTAATCCAGCAGAAAAATAGCCCAGCAAAAAAAAGGGATAATTTTCTGCTGGAAAGTTCACTGAGCTGTCACATGAGAGGGAATGGGTGGGAGGATGGACAAGGAAAGAGGAGTAGACAGTAAATCAGTTCAGTTGCCTGTAACTTTAGCCTGACTTCTAGTACAAGAATTAGAGAATTAGAATGCTACTTCCAATTTCCTTCACAACCTTCTGAGGACTCAGAGGCTGTCAGTACAGCTTCAAAAGCAGAAGCCTGGGTGAAATTTCTGTCAGTCTTTTTCCATGAGTACTTTATTCTATGTCACTAAAGAAACAGCACGCTGATCTCCTCATCTTACATGGTTTGAGCTGGGTGTTATTTTAAAAATCAATATGTTTAAATAACAGCAGTTTAATTCATGCAATCAAATTAAGACTTGACAGTTGTCCTGCAAGGTCTAAGGATTTAATTTCCTCCTGTATTTGCACAGAACCCATGGATTGCAAACACAGGGAGGAGTAGATGGTGATATAAAGATTCAATGCTCATACTGATATCAACCCCTTTGATTTGGTTGAGGGATTCATTTCCTCTGTGAGAATTTTGGTTGGCTGTTGCAGAATGCCAGCTGAGGCAGTGAAGGATGGAACAGGCAGGAAGTGAATCCAGATTTCCCTTGGTACGTTTGCTGCTGTCTTGCTTTAACTCATTTTTGTTCTTGTGTACCAAAAGCAACATAAGCCATATCTGCCACAGCAGACAATATAAAGTGTAGTCTCCTACACTAATGAAACTTTGTAGTTATGTCACTGGCCCTGTCATTTTATGTTCTGCCCCTCAAAACATACACAAAATATGTTCCCCTTATTTTATGTGCTGATAAAAAGCAGCATTACCACTCCAAAAAAAATGTACCACTCAATTTTAGCTAAGTCCACAGGAGCAATTTTTCAACATTAGCAACAAGCAAAGACAAGAATAGCATCCAAGTACAATATAAAGCATATGACCAATCTTCACTAAATCTTTTAAATCTCCTCTTTTCCTGAAGAGCTACAGTTCCAGTTATACACTAATTTACAATGAATTTAGGACCCAATTTGCCTTTACCTCTCGTGTTTGAAAGCAGACTGCTTCTAGTGCAGCGAACGCGATGTGGCTTTTATTTGTAAACTGAGTAAGGCCACAGATGATACTGTTGAAGAGAGAAAAAAACCCAATTAGGACACTCTTCTTTATCAGACATAAACCTGTACTTCACACCTAGGTCTTCTAATTCAAATCTCATTCAGTTCCACTGTATGGAGATGACTTTTCAATATTAAAAAGCTTGTTTTTCTTTAATCTAAACTCTGTCATTTTCCTGACAAGGTGCTTTCAGGGTCCAATCAACACAGTTGCCATAAATTACTTTTTTTTCCCAATTTGCATGCAGATGGGTGTATATTCATCCATACACACACACAAACACTCCCATAAATTCTAGTCTGTCTTTAAGGAAAAAAAAAAAGTATTATTGAGGTTGATTTATCTTTAAAAAATAATATAAATTATCACTAAAATCTTAACAAATTCTCTAATGCTTTCAGTTCTTAAGGAAAAGCCCATATGCATCGGTGCTGTGCTCTAAATGTTTGAAATTGTTTTCAGATCTAGTCTGATGATTAGTTGCTTCTGAACCTTCAAAGAGATTTTTGGATATGGGAATTATGCTACATCTAACCATGAGTAAGCTGAATTCTGCCAATGTACTCTGAACTGCAGAGCAAATAACTATCCTTTATTCTATTTCAATGTCTGAGGAACAGCATGGTACTACACAGAAATACTGATGGATACATGCAAGTTCAAAGATATTAAAGGACATTTTTTCATTTTTAATCACTCCAAAGATCAGTTTTTAACCATTAAAAAGCTAAGCACTGTGATACGAAAAACTGTAGAAACATCCAACTCAGTGATTTTTCTTTTTCCTTACATACAAGAAGCATCTGAATTCTAAAGATGCAACTACTTGAAACTTTGGGAACAAGATATCCTTTAAGACTTTTTTTTCCCACTCTAGTTAAGTTATTTTATATTTATTATGCTTCCATGAGCGCCATGGCATGTTGTGATTCCAACAACAGTAGGCAAGCTCACAAGAGCAGAAAAGACAAATGAAAACCTACTGTTTGAACTATTAGCAGGTGGCTGAGTCTGAACTACCAGGAAAGGGACTGGAAAAAAGGAGTAGAAGAGAATTTTCAGTAGACTGGAAAGAGAATTGTATATAAGGGGAAGGAGGCAAAGTGGGAAGGAATTAAGTAGCCTGAAACTGAACTCAAAACCACTAATCAGCACTAAATTCTTCCTTTACCACTTTTGTTGCCTGACAGTTCACAGGAATGCAGACCTCTTCTTTTACTTTAGTGAGATGAAAATCCTTTCAAAACCAGATTTTGTTTTCCCTGCCCTGATCCCACCCCCACTTTTTTTTTTTTTGAGGAAAGGGACAAGGAGGGGAGAGGAAGATGAATAGCTGGGGTAGCTAATCCTTCCTTTCCTCCCAGTGGCAGTTGCTGTTTTGAACACATCAAATACAAAACAGAAACAGTAGCTCACGAAGATACCACAGAGAATGATGTATCTGGACACATCAAGGCAACAAAAAGGACAATTTCACATACCTGGAAGGAATGGTATTTCTAATATTATTAAATCCCCCTGCAAATGCCGCGTTCAGTCAGATCCTTACCCCCTTGCACTGGGTTCCCAGTATGGTGCATACAGTCCTGAAAATGCTGGTACAAAGTAGCAGCCATAAGAAGTTCCCACATCTGCAGCCAGTTTTTCTAATGCACAGACAAAACACTTACTTAGCTTTTCACAACTGTACCAACACTTAATTATGGCACTTAAAACTGTCATTATTTAAATAAGAAAAATATTCAGGATATCCTAGGTAGCTACAACCACAATCCAGCCATTTATACAACTAGAAAATACAGCTAATGCTGGCACTCTGCTCCTTGTTAACCAGTTTTCCTTTTGCAACAATATGAATGGAAGATGGAGCATAGGGAGTTGTGGGAAATGAAAAATGCAAAATGCAAAACTGAAACCCAAAACTCTGTACTGAATATTCTGACCTAGATTTTGTGAGGTTTTCAAAGGTTATCTATCCTGTGGGTGAAGAACGCAACCTTCAAGGCAGTCCAAAAGGTCACACTTTACTTACTTTTAAGTCAAGGCAAGCAAGTGAAACTGGACCAAGACCAAAGGGAGTTAAGAACTAAATTCCCATTAATTTCAAATGGATTTAGAGCTCCAAACTGTCAGCTTATGTATATAATCACAAGGCCAGCTACAAGGAAATCTGAAGTTTCCTGATATGAGAATAATAACTGTGGACATATGAACTCATCAATACTGAAATACTAAAAAGTACAGATTGCAATGGAGCAAAGCTGACAAAGCATTTCCAAGACTGCGTTGATTGGCTCTATGAAATACATGTATCAATAACAGTGAGCTCATGGATGCAAAGTAAATTTTCGTTGTGTTTAAACACAGCGAAATATATGCACCTTCCAGCTTTTCTTTACATAAATATTTTGAGCTTTCATTCACCAATAGAGACATCGTGACATTGGAAAACTTAAAAGACTGCACAACTCCCTACTCACCAACTTCCTGTGAAGTCTTCGCAATACCCAGATTGTCCCTCAGCCAACGAACAACAGCACCAGCTATTGCAACAGATCCCTGAAAGAAACAAAGTCACTCCATTAGGAGACAACAACTGGTAGCTTTGCGCTGCCTTTTAAAAGACTCTGGAGGAGGGGTCACTGTGGCCTCCAACTGCAGGCTTACAGTCACAGCTTGAAGCACTCCCAAGAATGCTCACAACCAAATCACAAAGTTTCTTGGCATCTGGAGACTGCCATGTAAAAAGGGCAGCCTGTTACACAGACTCCACGTAGAGAAGGTGCATATTGTATCCTTTTTACCATGAGGGGAAGTTATAATGACATTTCCTAAGCAGTCTTCTTGTCTTTCTCATTTATGGCTTCTGAATATACAGTTATGAGGTTCAGTAGCCTCAGACTTCTTTTCCTGACACATTAATATTTTTATGCTTTGACTTAAAAAAACAAGACTAATTATGTCTAGTCTAAATACAAACATCCAGAAAGACAGAAAATTTAGGCGCTCGTGCATTTGCCAGCAAAATTTCTCTGTTGTCTCAGCAAATGGCCCTGAAAGGCTTCATCACATCACAGATGGATGGCATGGCTTGCATCTAACCCCAAAGCCGAGCCTACTGGACTAAGCTTCAAGTAAATCAGGAGCAGCATTATATTTTCATTCAAAGCCACTGCTAAAAGGGGCAGGGGTGTTTTCTATGCAGCTGGCTATTACAGTTACAAGATACCAGTTTGATTAAAGCAAAAGGATGAATCCACATTTTTTGCCTCTCTGCAAAGTGTCTCAACCAGCAGATTGTAGATGATTCTAGCATGGATACAGGACAAAGCACACTTAACAGCTTCTGTCGAAGCCACGTTTTCAGACAATATCATTAAAGATTTGGAGGTGAAGAAGCAGCAAAGTGCAGGTGTTTCAGCATGCAGGAATACAAATCGCTCTCAAGATACTTTCAGTTCTTGCTTTAAGAACATGGGTTAAAAATAAAACAAACCTCTCATACACCCATGCAAAATAAAAATCCCAGAGTTTGCCAGGTCATGGCAAATGCAAGATTCACTTTCCTCAGGGAAGGAAAAGGAAATGAATGCAGACTCCCACATCCTAATAAAGTACCATAAGCCACAAACTATTCTTGCAGTAAAGAAAATGCTGTGTTGTCTTTGCTTCACATGGAAAACACAGTCTGTCTACAAAAGCTCAATATCAGCATTCAGTGTATGTGCTTTGAGAATAATTATTATATTACAATACTTAGCACAGTAACCATCACAGATGGAAGAATAATCATTTTGCTGTTCCCAACAAAGCTTTGGTGCCAAATAGGTGCTCAGCTGATCTGTGCTTCAGAAGCAGAGCTTTAGAACAATGAACCCCAAAGTTTAAGCATAAATAAAATTTTCTATAGAATTTGGATGCCCTCAGACTTGTTTGGAGAACTGAGAAACTAAATTCTGTAAGTAGGCACGTGAATCAAAGAGGTAAAAAAGCCAAATTGTTAGAGGATTTTTTCCCAGAAATTTGATTAAGATTTTTAAAGTTAGAAGTAAAATTCATTAGAACAAAATAAAAAACATTTAGCTATGACTTTTATTATGAGGTAATAACTGAAACACTAGTACCTTCCTCCCTTTTTTCAAACCCAATTTAGTATTTTAAAAATTATGGCTTTTTATTTATGATATTCATTAAAGATTTAAGAGACTGAGTAGCAGGAAAAAATGTTTTAGCCGTCTAGCTCTGAAAGTATAAATGATGCAATGAAGAAATATTTTTTATTAGATTACATGATATAGATTGGACACAGGGATAACCAAAACCACACAGAAGCCTTCAGGCACACAAGCATAACACAGAGCTATTTTCATTTCCTCACAGCTGAAGATACCATAAAAATACCAGATAACAGAAGTAAACAAGAACATGTATCACTACAAAAAGGAAGAAACTACTGAACTTACCTCTAGTGCATAAAAAGCAGGTTTGTCTCTGCCCATTTTGTAAGCTATTGTGGTTATTAGACCATGCTCAGAAAACACAGACTAAATGGGGAAAGGGGAAAGAAAAGGTAAAGCATGAACAGAGGCTGAAAATACTGAAACAAAAACATTTAAATTATAATAAACAAGGGACCAAGCCTTCAAATGAAATATGCAAAATTTAAACAAAGTAAATTATCAGTCACTCTAAATAAGCACCTAAGATAGAACACTCAGATTGCTGGTGCTAATTCTTGTTCCCACAAGCTGCTGCAGATCTTGCCATCCTCCTTATAGAAAAGAATTGGGGGTCTTTAAAGGGAGATGTAAAGGAAAAGGAAGCCACCGTTTTGTGCTATTTATTCAACTCCAACTACATAGAAATAGTGAGAGAAAATGAAGGGAAGAAATAAATACCCAAGACAAGGAAAAAAGCACATGGTTAAATAACATAATGCTTAATCCTGTCTGGGTGACAATGAGAAACATATACAAGGGAAGAGCAAGAAACTTGTTAAGAAAAGTTCTGTTTGGAAACTTAAGAAGGTAGGAAGTGGAGTCTTACAGAAACACCTTGAAAAAATTACTACTTTTATTCTTTAGATTTCAGTATGTGCTTTTCCCTATGTCTGGCAACGTCATTGTTGTTAATAAGTCCAAGAATGGCTAACAGACAGTTGTATTTCAGAACTTAAATAGAGATTGTGAAAAACAAAAAAGCAAACAACTCAAAAATGCAACTGACCTTCTGACCTGTATTGCACAGCAAGAAACAACCTGTTCCGTACCTAGCATGAAAGCAAAGCAAAGTTAAAACCAGCATGTTTAAAGAATAACCTGTTACTGTAATCCATGAATCCCCTGTGAAGAATCAAGACACCACTTTTTGACCCTTGAAGGTTTTGCTACCATTAACTGATGATAAAACTACCCTCAAAAAGTTGATTTTAATGCAGCCTGCAGCTGAAAAATCTAGTCACATGTCTCTCTTCCTCTCTGGCTATTTTTTGTCTAACACTTGATCAAGGAGCAGATACGGCTGAAAACTAAGTGTAAATGCCTCTTTGGTGGCAGTGTTTACCTACTTCAATTTAAGCTGATTATGAGAGCAACTTTATAAAATAAATATTTCACAATATTAACGGGGAAATTTTAAGAAACTTTGTTCCTGTCACAAAGAAGAGGATTTTCTTTAAACATATTCCGTTCAAAAATTTCTAAAAATGCCATGTTTCCCATTTGAAGACCAAATCACGTATGTGTGTGCATAGACACTCATACAAGAACATAGTTTAATATAAGGGGTACAAAACCATTCCAATTTACTCTAAGAAATTACTCTAGAGAAAAATATTCCTTGTCTTTTTAAAACCCTCAAAATGAATATCTTAAACCAGTACTGAGATAGCCTTCAGTTATATTTGGAAAAAGAAATAGTAAAGCAATAACAGAAATGAATTAAAACAAGATAGACTAATATGTAATCGTACCTGTGAAACTCCCATACTGTGTGTGTCCCTACATGGTTAGTTAAGCACCTGGTTGTAAATGGAGCAGTAAGTCATTTCAGCAGAGAGCTTTTCCTCCAATGATTGTTTGATTATACCACTTGCCTGATTTAACTGATTACCTATTTTAAACAAGGGACACTAAGAGGCTGAGAAACAGGAAAAAGCAAATGTAAAATTCTCCACTCTGAGCTAAACATAGAAGCAAAACTAAGCACTGCAACTGTAATGGACCTTTCCCATCTAGCAAATCTGTGTCATTCAAATCTATGCAATCTAACTCCGGCCTAACAAACACAGGCCTGTATTTGTTTAACCTTAGGTCACAATTTAAATGACACTGCAACTGTTTTAATCTGTGTTTTAAAGAACGTTAAAATGAAAACTCCCCTGTCACATAGAGATTTTCCTCACAGTGACTGTGTTCCAAAATATACCTCACAAGCCATGTAACTTTAATATCTTCAAAACTTTATATAAGAGTCAAGACATGGTTTACTTTGCGGGTCAACACAGTCAAAAGGTAGATCTGCAATTACATGTTAACTAGAAAAGCATTTGGCAGTTGCTTGAAAGAGAGCATATTACTAAATTCAAAACAGAGCAGTGTGTTTATCTTATAACTTCCCTACTAACTTACGTGTTTTTTGCTTGTCCATCTCGAAAACACATTTGCCCAACGAGAGCAGCAGACTGGTCACCCAAGCACTGAAAGTGAAAGATTTTTTCCTTTAGCAAATGTCCTCACTTGAATTACATATTTGACTGTAACTCTAATCTATTAGTAGCACACAGGTAATTGAGAGTGAGGAAAAACCTACAGAGAAAAGTTATGCTTTTTATTACTCTTCCCTCTGTAAGAACTGCAAATGAAATGTGTTGTGCTACTTATGGTGAGCAATTTAAAGAAATAAAAACTAAAATTTACTATCTTTATACACGTTATTGGAAAAAGCTGAGAATTTGCCCAGCATTTCTGGACTATGTATATAATTCTTTTGTATATGAAGCAGAGCTTGTTTCTACTTTGTAATGTTACTCATTTACTTAGAGATCCCAAGTTTCCAACAGCACTACACATATGCATTAAAGCTCTCATTTGTATTTCCACAGCCAGACCTTAATAATAACGGATCAAGCCAATTAGTAATTCATCTTCAAAAGCCCACTTCCTGTTTAACCTGAAGTAAAAAACTAAAAACTTAATTCATAGCAGGATTCATTCATCTTTAAAGCTTTTTCCTGTGAAGTTCATGCAGTTCCAGTTGTAAGCTGAAGTAGGACTTACCCCAGAAATTGGTACCCCCGTCAAAGCTCCAGATTTCTGTTTTGCAAAAACAGAAAGCAAAACTCTGAGTTAGCTTTCCATGACTAGAATTGAAGGCAATGAAAAATAAGCTAAACTTCTAATGCTTAAAGGAAAACAAAGAAGGGTCATGTAAGCAACATAGTTCAGTTCAGGTGTACACTTTGTTTCAGCTTAACGCAGCTCATAACTCAACCACTAAGGAATGGAGAGCAGGAAATTTTACAAATATACTTTATGTGACCTCAAAAGTTCCTAGCATAAATTTTCTTGAAATATTACTATACAGAAAATCTGGTTCAGTGTAATCTGTGCAGTAAGTGCTACGTGTAAAATGCAAAACTGAAGAATGGTAAAGTGACTAGGAAAAAAACCATGACTGTGGTGACATCCCAAGCAAATACAGATGCCTGATTTTAAGATACAGTGTTTTAAGTCTCATATAGACTTTCTTCCAAACAGCACCAGAGTTATTCAGCTACATTCCCGTTACAGAATCATAAAATCATTTAAATTGGAAAAGACCTCTAAGATCATCAAGTCCAGCTGTTAACCCTGCACTGCCAAGTCCACCACTAACCCATGTCCCTAAGTGCCACATCTATACATCTTTTAAGTAACTCCAGGGATGGCAACTCCACCACTTCTCTGGACAGCCTGTTCCAATTCTTGACAGCCTGTTTTATCACTTGTTACCTGGGAGAAGAGACCGACCCCCACCTGGCTACAGCCTCCTTTCAGGGAGTGGTAAGGTCCCCTCTGAGCCTCTCTTTCTCCAGGATGAACACCCCCAGCTCCCTCAGCTGCTCCTCATCACACTTGTGCTCCAGACCCTTCCCCAGCTCTGTTGCCCTTCTCTGGACTTGCTCCAGCCCCTCAACGCCTTTTTTGTAGTGAGGGGCCCAAAACTGGACACAGGATTTGAGGTGTGGCCTCACCAGTGCCGAGCACAGGGGGACAATCCCTGCCCTGGTCCTGCTGGCCATGCTATTGCTGATCCAGGCCAGGTGCCATTGGCCTTCCTGAACCTCTGGGCACACCTGGCTCATGTTCAGCTGCTGTCAAACAGCACCCCCAGGTCCTTTACCCCCAGGCACCTTTCCAGTCTCTCTTCCCCCAGCCTGTAGCTCTGCCTGGGGTTGTTGTGACCCAAGAGCAGAACCCAGCACTTGGCCTTGTTGAACCTCATACAACTGGTCTCAGCCCATTGCTCCAGCCTGTCCCTCTGCAGAGTCTTCCCACCCTCCAGAAGATCAACATTTCTGCCCAACTCAGTGTCATGTGCAAACTTAGTGACGGTATCCTGAAAATTTTATTTAATTATTTAACTATTTCCTGACAATTTCTCCTTGTTTATTTAAATTGTTTCTTTGTGCAATTGTGAAAATGCATTTTCAGTAAAGCCATGCAAGTGTATTTCCAATCTGAATTTCTTTTTCTTTAATTCTCATTTTAATTAACTGGATTTAAGATAACTGTGTTTATAAATGCACTAAAAAACTCTACATGAATCTGATGTTTAGCTACCATAGAATTAATATTTTTAGACAGAATGGACAGCTTTTCTCATTTATAAAATGTTATAGCTAACATTTATTAGCCAGTAGCTATATTTTTTGGCTCACTATAAAAAGAAATATTCAACAGTGTGGAAATTAAGACAAACACATACATAGAGATCACATTTTAGAAATAATTTGGCATGAACTCTAATTGTATTATCTCAGATTTGGAAACACACAGCAAATTTATTGGTCTAGAAAGTGCACTTTTACTAATCCTTAAACCAATGAAAATGCACAGCATCTGAGCAGAATGGGTAAGATATAGGTGGTCAGCCTAATGGAAGCCTCTACTCACCCGGCTAGGACAGATTTTCTACAGCCAGCAAAAGGAAGAAAAAGAAAAAAAAATGGAAAGAAAGGGGAAGAGAAACAGAAGTTCACATTTAAAGTGATGAGCAATTCTGTTCTGGTGGTCAGGCAGTATCTTTTTCCATTTACCTTGCTCATTCAGCTTAATACAACTCACTCTCCTCCGACCTTCACATAAATAAACATCAGTAATGACTTCTAGTGGCATTTCCATTAACACATTAGCAAAAACATTTACATTTCAGGGAAGTTAGAGCTCTATTAAAAAAAAAAAAATCTTGTAACTTGTCTTTACTACAAAATGCGTGTATTCTTATTTAACAATGGCTCAAATTACCAGGAAAAAGAATGCAAAATCGCAACATCCAGTTGAAGTTCATTAATTAGATGCCACTGTGTCAGAAGAGTTGCTGCTGCATCAAAGTAATCAAATACTCAACTTCCTATAATATTATATAACAGTAGGTAACAGCATATGAATCATAAATCAAACAATACTGGTCTAGAAAAAGCCATTAGTCCTAATCTATAGAATCTGTCAAATCCAAATGGATACAGTTATCTTTTTACAAGATTAATTTCACACAAATACTGGAAAACATACCATCAGGCCATAAACCTCAGAGGAACTTCGTACGTTTGGAAGTATTTCCATAGGAATATCAAAGAACCTGAGCACAACAAAAAAATTATGTATATTATATGGTCAGTGCTAAATCAGAAAGCATTTTGCATTTATTTTCTTAAATAAGTTTAAGCTATAAAGAAAAAAAAAAACAACAAGGAACTTTTTTTCTAGGTTTTTATCTACAGCTATGTGTTTTTCCACTTGTTACAGTGGACACTGAATTTTGGAGTAAAACAGCATATATTTCAGTTTTTGAGGACATATCCAACTCTTACATGGAAATTTCACTCTTCTTCCAACACTATCTTAATAATACACTTGTTAGTAAATTCACATTTAAAATAGAGACACTATCATTCTAGCTGCCTTACAAATTTGATCAAGTAATAAAGAAACTATTAAATCACAATATTCCGAGTTGGAAGGGGCCCACAAGGATCACCGAGTCAAACTCTCAGGTGAATGGCCTGTACAGGGATTGAACCCACAACCTGGGCATTATTAGCATCATGCTCTAACCAGCTGAGCTGAATTGTTTCCATGAACCAGGCTTCCACCTACAGAAAGATTCTGCTACTTTTAGTTAATCCAGACTGTTGTGAATTGGACATCTGGAGAACAATGAATCTTAGTTATTAATATCAACAGTAAACAGAACAGTACCTGCTGATCTTAGTTTGGATAAGAGATTCTTACCTTTAAACGAGTTAGAAACTATTTAAATAATGGTATGACTGAAAAACAGAGCTTACTTGCAGAGCTCAGGATCCCATTCCAAGGAATGAATGTTGAACAACATAGTTCTACTGGCATTGGTGACATCTGTACAGTGAATGCCTCCATTCTTTCCACCTGTCAAACTCTGAACAAAAAAATAACAGCATTTATCAAGGAGAGAGATAGTTTTACTTCAACAAATTACAAAAAAAAATTCAAAATCACACAGTTTTCAGCTTGGGACTGGGAACTCTGGTGTTTCTGCAACAACCAAGAGGCAGGCCAAATAAACCTTTCTAAAGTTCAAGATTTTTCTGAAACTGTGAGCAAAATTTTCCAGCAACCTATAATGGTAAACTACACAAAAGCATCTAGAAAAAAATATCCTGGTACAGGGACAGTAAAAGTTCATCTTGCGAGGAACTTTAATGGAATTTCTTTAGTGGCTTGTATTGACATCATTGTGCCATCAGTGGGCATCGTGTATCGCGTGCAGGGAGACTCGCATGATGTGGAAATTCATTGTAAAAAGAGCGATAATAAACTCACAAATACATACCCATATAAGCCATGAATCAATAGTCCCAAACATAGCTCTTCGGTCCTCAACTGCTTTCCTAATCTCTTCCACATTATCCAAAAGCCACCGAAGTTTCACTGCACTAAAATAAGTGCTAAGTGGAAGACCAGTCTTAAACTGTAAAATTAAAAAAAAATCATTTAAACACCATGCAAGTATCTTTTTCCATAAATACTGCAGCTATATATAAAAATGGTGATAGTAAGGGAAAAAAAAGATACAAAACTCAGAGAAATTACACAAACTTGTTATTTAAATAAGTACTAAGCATACAATACACAAGTCTGAAAACATCAAAATCAAATGACCAGTGCAATAATGGACAAAGATCAAAGCTGATCTAAATGCAGTTCAAAGATCATTTACATGGAAAAGGTTGTTTGCAGAAGGCCTATCTTATCTAGCATATCTCCATATCACTAGACAATAAGTAACAACAACAAAAATGAGCAGGACAACACAGGAAAGATGAAATTTGTATTCTACTAGAACCTGAAAATCAAGTAAGTTTATGTGCTTTTTGGCATCTGTTTCCCGCCTATAGGAAAATACATAAAAAATACATAATACTTATACAATCAATAAAGGACAATATTAATCCAACAATTGTGACACCTTTTTGAAAGCATTTGGTTTCCAAATCATGATATATTTGCTCATAAAAAAAGAATGAATTTGGTCTTTATGAACGATCTCCCTAGTTCTCAGATTGGATGCAATAATTTCAATATTAAGGTATGAGAATGGCAAATAAATTTCATACCAGTAAATTATTTCCCAGTTTTTTTTCTACTTGATCTTAATTTTCGTGTGTAATGTTTACTTAATATTGGCTAGATATCACAGGATCAGGTCTCACTATTACTCATTTAACTTCTCTAGTGAGAAATTAAAGGACGGTTAACCATTTATTTTAAGGAAATAAAAAATCTTCTAGTCTCAGATTGGTGTCTTAGACACATTTTTCATTATTTGACAAGCTAAGAAGAGACTAGAAACTAAAACTGACTTTGTTTTGGGGAATATTAAGCATATATATCAAAAAAATTATATATTGCAGCAGCTAGCATTTAAATGTTCTGGAATACCTCTTACCTTAGAAAAAGTTTTGTTTTTTCCTGGAATTCTTTTAAGAAGACGTTCAACTGTTGACTGGGTTCTCAGGTCAAGCCACACTAAAAACGTGAATAAAATTAACTGATCAAGTGATTTAATACACAAAAAGGGACATGTTCAGCCTGCTTCTATGAAACCCCAGCTCTTGCCAGTAAATTCCTGTCTACTTTTATCTTTTCATGCAGTTGAAAGAATATTGCAGTGCCACTGTATTTTAAAGGTACTGTTGTAAAAATTAAAAATGGTTAGATAAATTCATTTTATTTAGAAGAACAAATGGTTTGAGAAACAAACAGGATTTTCCACAAATAGGATATATACTTTATCAGAATATAAGCAAGTGACTAATGCTACTTTGCAGCAGATGACTGTGACTAAAACAAATAGCAGGTTGATTATTTACTATGTAAACTTTCAACTAAAAGACTATGTTGGAGTTATCAAGGCAGAGCTAGGTTTAAGATAAAGCTGTTGACTACATATATTTGACTATAGAAGAGTCCTGGTTTTACAGTCATACTATGCCAAACTATATCTGGCACTTCTGGCACTTGACATGACCTAAAAAACCAATTCTAGACAATTACCATTTTTCAGCTGACAATATTTGAAAAGCTAAGGTAAGTTAAAAATAGAACTCTGAGTATTAATAAGTATTCATTAAGTCATCAATAAGTATTCATTAAACCTACTTAACATGATTTTCCTTTAAAGTTAAATCAACAGCATCCTGAAATCAAAGAAGTGATTGGGTGCAAGTCAGAGCATTTTGTGCCAGGAACCCCTCAGGAACACTGGGGGGTTTTTTTGAAAACCAATAAAGTAATTTATTAAGTAATAATTTTTATGGAATAGGCATTTTTAAACTGCACTGGTGTGTATACAAACACATCTCACAGCATAGATATCAAAAAGTCCAAGAAATTACTAGGCTAGGCCACAACCAGATCTGCACAGGAAACTACAAACACATTTTTTCCACAACATATTATGATATTACATATTTAGAAAGTATAATAGTTACCAATAGCATTATAAAGAGGTTCTCCAGTTGTCTTGTCCCAAACCACTGTTGTTTCTCTCTGATTGGTGACTCCAATGGCTTCAGGACAAAATAGAAAGTATCCTTTTCAGAAGGTTTGTTTTCCCCTTTTGGGGGGGTGAGGGAGGGAATGGAGAGGTGGAGAGGAGGGAGGAACAGGTAAGGAGAAGAGGAAAGTAAATGGGAAATAAAAAGCTTCCAACTTTTTCAAGGTATAATCTAGAAATATTACTTCTAAGAACTCATCTTTGCTGATTAACCTATATGCTCTAAACCTCTCTCTTTTTCGGCCACAAACTGAGACAGCAACAACACTGACAGGGAAAACAGCTTTCCTGAATTAAAGTCCTAAATTAAATTTCAGAATTTCTTCATCATCTGTCTCTGTGATTTTACAAGATTAGGTTAAGTCTACTTTGTAGATTCTGCATTGCTAATATACACAAGGGACTTATTTTCTTATTATTCCTCCCCAAAAAACTGCTTTCAAATACAATTTAACATTTTGTTTGAAGCTGGCACATGTTGCCACCTTTCTATTTATTAACTTAAAAACTATGGTATCTGAATTGCTCAACCATGAGCACGTTAAAGCCCTCTACCCATAAGTACCTCTTATGTTAGCGACGTTTATGTTCAGTTGTTTCATTTTCTCACAGGTCTTTTCCACACATTCGTAGACTGAGTTTAGTATTTCCTTTGGATCTTGTTCCACCCATCTTTAACAAAGAGTAAACACGACTTAATAAAAAATTACATAAAAAAAAAAAGGAATACTAGTCTGAAAAACAAGCTGAGCATTTTAATACAATTATAGTTACAAAACATGTTTTACATATCTATAAAAAGTATAAAGAATTTCAAACCCTTTTAAAACTGTAAGCTGTATTTTCACAAAAAAACCCAAAACCATCTGCAGAAAACAAAGAATTTTGTTTTCTTTTATTCTATACAGAGGGCATTGGCAGCAAATGGTAGGTCAGTTAGGAACGAACAAACAAACAAAACCTCAGAGAACAAACTAAGATATTTCTATGGACCAGGCTGAAGACTGTGATTCGACTGTAAAAATCGCCAGCTTTATCACCTTAAATGAGATGTTAAGTCTCATTTAAACTTTAGTTTTAAACATCAAAGTTTAGACGTTAAATATGTAAATGAGCGATCAGAGCAAAACACCAAGTACTTTTAGTTTCCGTAACTCAGGGCACATTCCGGACACCAAGTGGGAGCTATTTTATGCCATTTTTTCTGCCCAGTCTTTTACAGCAGATACTGTGCTACTAAGAATTATTAAGCAGCTTCAGTTTTGATGACTCATGGATAAAAATACATAAGCTCTACCAAAATGTACACAAGTGAAAAAACAAAAAAAATCATACCCTTCTCTAGGGAATTCTTGCTTTATTTCAACTTGATGGTGACTCAAGAGCTCTGCTGTTTTTGCATTAAAAACCTGCAAATAAATTACACAATAGAATTTTCTATGAACACAGAAGTTTGAACAACGATAATTAACATTTATTCTTTTGAACACATGCAGTGCTGTGACAACGGATAGTAATTTTCTATCATCAGCCCCAATATCTATATAACCAGGATTCAGATTTATGCATTTTTAAAATTAAGGTAGGCAAAGACTATTTTGGTAAACTTTGCTGTCAGTCTGTCAATTTTAACTGCTTTTTTTTCCTTGATGGGTTGGAAAAGAACCAGATTTTTTCTTGTGGTGGTTATAGAAGTTAAACTCCTGATGCATTTTAGAACATCTCTCAGTAAAATACCCACTGTTGTTGATAAAAATATCTCTGTAGCTCCTGCTGTGCAACTCTATTGCTGGAGCTATCTGTGTGTTTTCTTGGGTTAGCTCACTTTTAGGAAGAGTGAAAATCTGTGACAAATCATAGAAGGGACTAAACTGAAGAACAAGAAAATACCTAGGCAAAACCCATTTTGTTTCAAAACAAACTACAAGTACAGAGCTCATGAACAATCTGACGAGGAAAGAATGCCACTGCAGCAACACGGCACATTAAAAAAGAGAGGAACATGCAGAAAAGTAACTTAAATTTGGATATACTACAATAAAAACCAGCAGAGTAGAGAAGCACGAGGACTCTATCAATGGGTATTCTTAAGGAATCACAAGTTAGAGGTTCTGCCTTGCAGTAGAAGCTCATCAAGAATGCACAACAACCCTCATTATCCACCAGCAGCCTGTTCCCAAAAGGAATCTCTGCTGAGGCCAAGCTGAGGGACACCCGGTGAAACATTCAACTGAAGTGTACACTGAGTAACTCAGAGCGCCTGGCTGGGGTGGCGGCACTCCCGTGGGAACGGCTCTTTCTCCCCAGCACCACACAGAATCTTTTGTGTGAAGAACTTTCTGGGACCTAGAAAGTAAAATCTAACAGCAGGTTCAGGTGAACTGCAGAACATGTCAGTAGGAACCATCCTTTTTATGGCAAGCAGAGGTGAGCCAGGTTTAGAAAACACTCTTGTGCTAAAGAAACAAAATTCAGTTATAGCCATCCACCCTCTAGGAGACAACCAATCTTTTCTGTATTTCCTTGTTAATGCTCTCTTCTTGTTCCACACATTTTAGGAATTTCTCTTAAAGCTTTTAATGCACAAACTCTTGGTATCATTTAGACAGTACACTTTACTCTGAAACTATTAGAACAATTCTGACAAAAAGGAGATGAAGTTCCGATTCCCCAGTTTCTTTGGAACCTTAAAGTGTATCTTTCGAGTGAAACTTTGAAGTTTAGAAACATTCTACTTATATATATATTAGAATTGCAGAATAATTCAAGCTGAAAGGGACCTCGAGACATCTCTAGCACAACCTCCTGCTCAAAGCAGGATCAGCAATGACATTAGATCATGTTGCTCAAGAACTTTTCTAGGCAGGTCTTGAAAACCTCCAAGGATGAAAACAGCACAAACTCTGGAAAACACTGAAAGCTCCACTGCCCAGAAAAGAAATCTTAAAAAGGTACATGATCATTCTTTTCTGCTATCAGTTGGAAAGATTACATAGAAAGAGCACCACTGAATTCTTTTTACTGTATTTACTTATCTGTGTTTCATCCACCAGCTCAGGCTTGACATGAATCTATCCTAATAAAAGAGAAAGCTCTGTCAGTACTACACATTTGGAAGGAACTTGCATAATGGGATATAGGTCTTAAAATGCTACACAACACAGTTAATAGGAGAGGCTGTTTTGCAGGCATGCAGCAAGATTTTTTTACTTGAAACTGCCTTTCTGTCAAATGCATATTCACATTTACTAGGTGTTTAGAATAAAGACAGAAAGAGAGAAGATTTTTTATTTAACCTGTATGTATATATCTGACATACTAACAATGTTAATTGTCATGTGGCAATCATTCACCATTAATCATTCAGTATTTCTTGAAACAGAAGGTAATGCAAAGGATTCCTACTGGAAGCAGGAAGTACAGATTCAATTAGACAAAGTCATTGAGTGAACGTGGATTGTGTGACTTGCAGACACAGCAATAAATTGTGACAGCAATACATTTTCAACAGAAGCAATAACACTATAAATGCACAGATTTTTTCATGTCCATAGAGAAGAACTAGGCAAACACACTTTGCTAATCCATCACAAACAAACCTGCAAGCTTCTGACATTCTCAACAAAAGCAGCAGACACTCCCTGTTATTGAGGGCAAGGCATTAAAAACTTTCACCGGGAGCAATCCCTGTTTGAGGCCAGGTTGGACAGGGCCCTGTGCATTCAGGTCTAGTAGAAGCTGTCCCTGCCCATGGTGAGGGGTGAAACCAGGTAATCTTTAAGGTCCCTCTGACCCAAATCATTCTATGACTCTGTGACTCTACACTGATAAACAGAATTCTAATATGTGAGAAGATGCCAAATATGAAAGAGTCACTAAATTTAAACCTACAAAATGATAAATAATGTAGGGAATAAATAGAACAAATGGGACCTCAAAGCCTTCCTTTCCCACTCCCTCCAAAAAACCACTACTGTTGTGAAAAAAAAACCCTGTTTGACAGTGGAGAGATAGAAAAATAAGTGACAGTAAGTATGAATAATTCAGATAAGGTCAATACATCCCTGCTGAAACAGGTTTGAAGCATATTTCTGTAATTTGTTGGGACTAGAGGCTTTCAATCCTTTCATAGTCATTAAGAACTGATTCCAGTTTAAGCTACTGATCTCTCAGTTGTTATATGTGTGGGGGGAAAGCCAAAGTCAGTTTTGCCCTAGTTTCATCAGCAGTAGTCATGAATTGTTTAGGCTGTTTGGACATGTACAGCTGTCTTGAACAGAGATGAAAGTGAAAGCCACCAGATATGTACTGAATTCTCTAGTGCGAGATTAAAGAAAAGGAATAAATAACATCCTCCCTCTACTCCCAACAAAGAATTAGAGCCTGAGCCTTGAGTCTCAGGACTGTAGAGAAGAAAGACCTACATAGGTGTGCTGTATGTGAACAGGCAGAGAGGCACAAGGGCTGATCACTTAATGCAAGCTTTTTATAGGGTCCTTAATATAATACATCACACCACATGAAGGGGTGCAGTTACATATTATTGTGTATTACATTCATGTTTTGTTATCTTAATGGAAAAAAATTCATATAAATCAGTTGTAACAATTTTCAAGGAATGACCATTAATATGAGGTTCATGGAAGTGATGCAAGAAACAGCACAGTTGAAAAGATAATAATGAAAACAGATTTTAGAAGTAACTTTTCATGTCTCTCAAGCTTTGTCATGTAACTCTGCCTGCAGAAAAGCTATTTCTGTTATTCTATGCTGTATCTTCATGAGTTTCTGTCAAGCTGGAACAGTCATGGCTCTGCAGACAATAAGCTCAGAGCTGGAGTTCTGAAATTTCATTGAAATCAACCCAGCTGGGGAAAGAGTAACAGACAAACAATAATTCCCTCTTTAGTATTTAACTACGAGTAGCAGACAGAATTTATGAATAAGTACAGTTTAACAAGTCTCCTAGAAATCATCTTTCTTGGAAGGCTCATGAAGATCTCCCTTCACCATCTAGAAGGTGCTTACAATTATGGGCTTTAAAGTAAAACTACACTGTATTTTAAGTGATAAGAGCTAAGGGAAAAACTGTGTTTACAATATTTTTAACCCTTCTTGCTAGTTACACAATCAAGTTTTTTCTTTCCCAAAAGGTCATGTTACTTCAGTAGAGGGGTAAAACAAATTCCCCTCTGAAGAGAAAGCTCAATGGTAATATATGTCTTCCTTACCTAAAATCAGTTTTTGTTTATTGAAAAGAATGCTTGCAGTGTGATATAGCTTTATTTGAATGTTTCTTCTGGAGAGAAGTAAAGGAAGAAAGAAATATTTCACAGAGGCGGAAAAAAAAGTTCTGTGGCTGACTGACAAACTTAGAACTTAAAGTACTGTATAGGTACTTCACTGTATATCTCAATTCTTGCTGTTCCTGGATAAAATGACAGAAAGACTATCCAGCAAATATCTTTCAAGAGATCGAACAATGCCACAGCTGGCCATTAGCTCCTGATCCTAAGACTTTTCACAAAAGAAGCTATAGGGTATTTTTTTATGATTCCTGAATAATATGAAATGGAACATGAGAGATGAAAGTATTCGATGAAAATATTCAAAGAAACATCTTGGTCAGAATCCAGTCACTGGGGTACACTTGTTTAGCCTACCCAATCTATTATCCTGCTTGATATCTTTAAGAAAATGAGCCTTAAGCAATTGCACTGGTACTCGAAGCACTATGATCTCCCTGGTAACTCTGAATCTGTTATCCAGGTTCAACCCAACTTAACAGAAAAGTTGCAATCTCAAAAATAATTACAGTTCATTTTGCAAAAGTAGCTAATAAAAGTAAAGATCCAAAATAGGGTTAGTGGAGGGTAAAGCTACAGCATAAAGTACCACTGTACGTGTGCTGTGTGAGAGGCAAGGCTAAATAAGGAGTGACAGTAACAGAAATGCACATAAGTTCTGGTGCTTCTTTAGCCTCTGTGCTCATATAGAGGAAGCGAGCAGGAGACTCAAAACTTGTGTCTGCACACAGGATAATTTACTCTGAATCTCAGGAGGTCACCTAGCCTAAATCGCTGCTCAGGTAAGCCTAAATTTAAGACCAGGCTTTTCAGGGCCTTTTCTAGTCAGGAACTAAATATCTGCAAGGATGGAAGTCCCACACACTTTCTCGGCCCCTGATCCCCTGGCCCCTGACCAGAGCCCTTATAGTGAAGCACTGTTTCATTACATCTAGTTGAAATTTCACCTGCTGCAACTTGTGTTCACTGCCCGCTGTCTTTTTCTGTGCACATCTGAGAAAAGGCTGGTTCTGTGTTCTCCACAAACTGTAGTTAGATAGCTGAGGACATCCCTTAGCCTTTCTTGGGAAGAAAGAACCCCTGATCTCCCAAACCCTCCTTCCATGGCCTTGTGCTGCAGTGCAGGGATCTTTCAGGGCCCCCTTGCCTGGATGAAATCCAGTTCTTCAAACTCTCTTGTCCTCTGCGGGGTCCAACACCAGACACAGTGTTCCAGATGCTGCCTCCTAAGTGCTACACAGATGGTAACACTGACTTTCTGAACTTTTCTTATGTGCATATGCTCACATATATCCAACTTGCTGTCCAGCAGCAGAGTGTCTTTTTTCACAAGCAGCTTCTTAGCATTCTGTCCCAAGTGCTAAACTTTGTTTAACTTTATGAATATTCTGACAGGCCCCTTCTCCAACTGGAATTTCAGTCAACTGGTCACCCCCATCTGAGAGAACATTCCAACCCATCCCCGTGGCTGTTGATGAAAGTACTGTGGGGTATCAGCCCTCGCTACTGACTGCTATGGAACACCACTGGTAAATCTGCCACCTGTAATTGTAAATTTACACTCTGAACTGCTGAGACTACTCTTTGGCCCCATAGGACCAGACAGTTTCTCACCCAGAAGAACTCTTTAACCTGGTCAAAATCATACGTCTTCCACTCAAAAATTTAGGTAACAGTTGCACTGAACTACTGAATACACATGTGCAAAGTAAGCAGCAAGTTGATTTTGACTTGGGACTTGGTGAAGACAAAAACTGTTGGAAACACTACTTTTCAATGAAAAAAAAGTAGAGAGATCAGTGAGAAATGTAACCAAAACAACTAAAAGCAAAAGACCACGAGGTAATAAGAGAGCCAAGGAAACAATTTGGGCACAAACAACAACACATTACATTCTGGCTTAAAATATTTCAAGGCAAAATCTCTCTTCTAACTGCAGCAATCCCCTTCCAGCACAGAATTCTCCAGATACATGTGTTATCTGAATGACTGATGTGAGTTGTAGCAGATCTCTGCACATTTTGCCCTCTTCTTCCCCCCTCCCCCATGTTCTGATTTAATTCAGTGATCATGTATCTTATTTCCTCAAACCCATATAACTTTGTTATCATGATGACATGATCACACAGCCCAGTTTAAGACAGTGCTGTATTTTGACATGAATTGAGAGAAACTGAGATGGATACAAGAAGAATTGAAGAGTGACAGATGCAATACACTTCTTGGAAAAATTAGGAAGCATCTGAATCCTCATGTAGACAGGTAAAATCTCCCTGACTGCATAAAAGCCATTGATGGATGTGCCTAGTGTAAGAAATTCCTTCTAAGAGGAACTTGTAAAAATACTTGTATAAAGAGCTTAAGTTTTATTTCTAGTACTGTTATCCTTTTAGGATAAGAAAAAAGTTAACTTGGCATATACACAAAAGCAGATAGAATTTATCTTCATGTGTTACAGGGAACTTCTTCAAGTCCGTTCCCAAAAAGGACTCCTGACTGGCATCCAAGACAGCCCACTGGTGTCATTTGTCAGTTTGGAGTTTCTCTCCACCCCCAGATCTGTGTTTTGTCATTTGACAATCACATGAAGGTCGTGATATTGAGTAATAATGGTAACATAGGTCAAGAAGATATTCTAGTCTCCTGCTTTATGAAGGAACGTTTCACAAGAGGGAAACATTAAAAAAAAAACAAAAAAAAAAACAAAAAACAAAAAAAACCAAGGGCAAACCAAAACATTCACCTTCCCAATTAATACTTTGCTCATTTGACAACATTTTATATCTAGTAATTATCTCTATTCCACTTCCATGGAAGAAATTGTCACTGAGATTTAATTAAGTCAAACTACCATGACTTAACTGACTAGGGGACCGTACATTTGTAGAGATTTGCAAGCAAGAACTAACTAAAGTAATTTTCATACATAACAACATTAGTTACAATCTATTGCATAATATAGAAATAACTAGATCCTTCAACTAAAGGGTCATATATATGATTAATATATTAATCCTCCCATCCTTAAAGTTATCTTCCTCTAGTGTTTAAACAAATCAGTGTTTCACAAGGTGTGCAGGTTCAGCCACCTGAACACCGACGGCGCACAGGATGCACTGACATGAGGGCTGGAACTGCAGCAGTCACTCCAGCAGGCCCCGGGCAGGTTTTAGCGGGGAACACAGCGGAGCCATCGCATTGTTTGAACACCAGCTAATCACAGTCACCGAACTCGCACGGATCTATTTCCCCAGTGCCTGAGGACCTTGTCCATTTGATTCCATTCGGGGCGAGACACCCGACAGATTGCAAACGCAGCCTGCTCGAAGCAGCGGGATCTCGCAGTCCCCTGGAGCAGCAGCCAGAGACGCTGGTCCCTGGGACCGCTCCCCGCGGGACGGGAGCTGCTCCCCGCGCCGCGGCGGGAGGGCGGCGGAGGGACAGCGGCGGATCCGGCACCCCCGGGCCGAGCGGCGCCGCTTCTCCGGGAGGCAGGAGGCAGCAGCCGGGACAGCGCAGGCCGGCCCTGCGGGGCCGGTCCCCTGCCCTTCCCCAAGGGCACGGCAGAG
>VZTA01020195.1:82004-175072 GCA_013398855.1 Mohoua ochrocephala
CGGGAGGGGGAGGCGGGAAGCTGAGAGGGCCCCTGAGGGCAGCCCCGGTCGCTCCCGGGAGAGCAGCGGGACCAGGTCCCGGGAGCCCTTTTCGGGTCACTTGTACCTTGAGGCGGCGTTTCACGGAGCGAAACTTGTCTCGCCCGTAATCGGGGAGAGCGGAAAGAAACCCCACGGAGGCGGGACCCCTCTGAGGAGGTGCCAAGCCTGGGTATCCGCTGGAAATCTTACGTTCAGAGCGAACACTGCCGAGGAACCCTGCAAGGCTGAGTGATCATGGATGACCGAGATATACATATTTATGATACAGCCCCAAAGCGGCTTCTTTTATCTTTTAAAGCTTTATCCTGCGTCATGCAGATATTCATTTGCTTTAAAAAAATGGAATCTCGGTCTTCCTTCCTTACTACATGCTGGTAACTCGTGGTTCAAGAAAAACCACTGGTGTTGTAAGAGCCGGGATAGAATTGCAAAAGCCAACAATGTTGACTGAAGAGCCTGAAAATTACCAGTGGCACACGGTGCCAGTAAATCAGCCCCCACAGACAACATTAAAATAGATGTGCCTTCGCCATTACTCCACATTACTGGTAGTTGTTCAAACTCGGGGTGTTTCGCCGCAATTGCTCCGTGATAAGCAAAGTCTGATTGCTGCCACTTGGGAATGCTTTGCAAGATACCTTACCCGGCTCTCCCGACGCTTCCTTCCTTTGTTTGTTAGTGCTTCAGCTGGCATCGAGGAGCCTTGGATGGGGCGTGAACAGCACTTACTGCCCATGTGTAATAGCAGGGGATTTCATCGCAGCCCCTAACTGCAACATCTGAAATGAGGCAAATACGGTCTTGTGGTAAGATCCACATCCACATTTTCAAGACTGACAGTAAAGAAGCTCTTGGACCACTTGCCAAATATTATCAAAGATTTTCTATTATTCTCCAATTTTATAGCCAAGACTGGTATTTTTTTTCTTGGAACCTAGCTATAGTTAAGAGATCATCTTGCTCAGGAACATGCTGCAATCCTTAGAGAAGGATCCACAGAGTTTGTACTAGAAGGTCATAATGGCTTTGCCAGAGATCCTCCCTCTACTTCCCTCACAACACAGGGAGCTTCTACTCTAAAGCCATGGCCAAAAGCTGCAGTTCATTAGGAAAACTTTTGCAAGGCTACAGCATCTCCATGTAGATTAGGAATTCAAAAAATGAATCCCATGGGATCTTAGTTAAATCTGAATTAATTAGTATAATTCCTAGGAAAAGTATGGGGTTTGTGTTATTTCTTTTGTCTCTTTTAAAAGCTGCACTGTTGTGTTCTGAGTGTATTTTAACTCAAGATAAGATGTGACTATTTTCAACAAAGGCTGAGGTCTCTCTAGATCCAAGAAGGGAGGAAGCAATATCGTGACAGACATTTATGCAAAACATGAAATACTACTGCCCTGATAAGGATTACTGAGTTACAGGAATTCTCTAGGAGGTGCAGATCTGCCATTTCCTTAGGTGTTAAGCAACACCTATGAATGTTGATAGACCAGGAACAGGAGAGGTGACAGTAAATAACCTGTGATATTTCCTCAACCCTCAACAGGCATGCAAGACAGGCAGAAGGAGGAAATATTTTAGTTCAAAACTAGAAAATACTGGGTCAGGGAGAATATTTTATTCTTCCTAGCTCATTCGACAGTGTGTTCTCTCTTCCTTCAGGCTCCTATTCAATGTTTGAACTGAGCATCTTTCCTGCGGTATTTATCATGCAGTACTATTTGCAGAGTGGGGATAGAGGGTGCTGTCCCAGGGAAGCCTGCAGGGGAAGGAAGGATGGAGCTCTGGCTGTACCTTTACGGTAAGATGGTGTGAGGCCACGCTCGGCTGAGACACTTATACAGGAAGGAACGTGGATATCCACGTGGACTAATTTCTTCTGCTTCTGGCTCAGATCTCACTGAGGCAAGTTTACACAATGCAGCCGAAGTTGTTAGCTGTTCTGTTCTCCTGCTGAAGAACTTGCAAAATGGGAAAAAAAAAAAAGGAAAATAAAGCTCAAGTGCTAATTGAGAGCCTTGTATATATTTTTCGTGACAGAAGGAGAGATTTTGGAATTTAGATATACTTGCTATAACAATTTCCCACCTGGTAGAAAATAATGGAGGCTCCCATTGATTTTGGAGGACTTAATTATAAGAAAGTTGAATTCAGTTCCTCAAAATGTAACATGTATAAAGTTGCTGATTATTGTCAACTGCCCAGGCAATGCAGATTCCTGTAAATGAGGCTCTTGTTCCACAAACTGAACTCAAATGGAAGGTTTTTCCATCTCTGAATACAGCCCCACTGCTTTTTTTTTTAATATGTTTTTGAGGTAGTGAACACATTGAAAGACATTCATTAAGCACATAAATATTTGCGGTGCATTTTTCAGAGCCAACATAACTCAGTTCCTAAAGAACTAGTTTCAATAGCACATAAACCCAATTGTTTGCTTTTGGTTTGGGTTTTTTTAGTTTCAATTTGATTTTTGTCTTTAATCTCAGCAGAGTGAAGGGAAGTTGGCAATTACATTCTGCTCTTTCTGTCTGATTCTTCTTTACTGACCTCAAGTTAAGGACAAAATGTGACTGTGTCAGGCTACTCCAAGCATGTGATACAGAGTGAATTAAAGAGTGGATGCCAGAGGTCCATGTCTTTTCCTTCTGCCTCTTAGTGACAGAGAGGGCTCAGCCGTCAAATCCTGCACTTCCTTACGGATGCCAGCTCCTTGGGTTCCCCCAGGAGGGACAGAAGGCACAGATTTAGAGCTAGGCTGGAACAGGTGTAGTTGTAAAGTGTCCAGTGCACCAGGGCAACGAGTCACGCGGTCACATGCACCCTTTTGCCTACTGGGAAGATGAGTAGTATGTCCGAGGGTGCTGTGCCTGCACAAGTGGATAAACTCTGCCTCTCTGGCGCAGGGAGCCAGCACAAACAGGTCGTGACCTTGGCTGCCAGTGCCCTCACATTTCTACAGATCATCTGCAGCACCCGCGTGCAGGGAACCTTTCCGTAGATCCCGAGGAGGGCAGGGCGATTGCAATGAACCATTCTAGGTTCCGTCTCCTGCGTTTGTTTTGGAAGGTGTCCACATGCAGTGCTCTGTCACCATTTGGCAGGAATTGTTTTATTGTGAAGCCATGACTGCAGCAATGCAATGAATGTCTCACAGGATATGTTTTACTTCTGACCTGGTATTAGACAATAGTTTTCCCTGAATGACATTTTATATTTAGAATCACTCTCACAGTGTTCAAACTCTGAGTAATCGTTGTCGCAATTTCTGTCTTTCTCGTGGACAATAAAATAAATAAATAATAAATTCACATTTTGAAGACAGCTAATACTACGTCCTTTGAAAAGCAGTTATTAAGCCAATAAATCTTCACAAGAGTCATAGGCTCACACGATGGCTTCGGTTGGAAGGGATGTCGAAGATCGTCTGGTGACAATTCCCCTGCCAGTGAACAGGGACATCTTTCACTAGACCAGGTTGCTCAAAGCCCTGTAATTCAAATCAAAATGGGGAAATCAGGAAAATAAAAAAAAAAAAACAACCCAAGAATTTTGTCTAGATGAAAGTAAATGTTCTTGGGAATCAAAATGAATAATTCAGAGAAATATAAATATTCATTAGTGGTATAGTAGCTACTCTGTGCTTCAAAATTCTTAACTGAGATACTTGGTCTTCTAGCTTTCATAAAAAATTATGGCAACTTACTACAAAATTTACTCCAGAAATTATACACTGCATTGAAGGGACACATTAAAAATGAGTTAGCCTTCTACTGTTTTCAGAACAACTCTATTTTGGTAGCTTTTTTTTTTTTTTTTTTAAATTATTTTTATCAAATGAGTTAATCTAATTAGTGCTCTATAAGATGATGATAGGGCCAATTCTCAGGCTCATTCTGTACTTTACTTTAGCCTTAAGTTAGCAGAGGCAAGGCAACTGCTAGTTAGAAAGGGCATCTTTTCACCTATTTTTTTTTGCACTGCATAGTGGATATTTCCAGAAATAAGCTTATCTGAAATTGCTACATACGATAATAGGATTAGGAAAAGGTGAATTGCTCTAAATACTGATATTTGACAGTTTTGCCTCTAAATCCTGGTTGGGGGTTGAAAATTTAGTGATGTACAGTCCAGGCTCTGGTTTTCAAATGCGGTGAAGATACTAAAACCAAGAAGCAGCAGTGGAACTATGTGAAGACCCTGAGACCGTTGCCACAACAGGTTTAAATTTTGTTAATCTTGCACAACCCTGAGCTCTTGCATCATGTAGAAGATCTAAAACAAAGGAAGAGAATATAAAGTTTCAAGTGGGAGGTGCCATATGTCTATAGGGAGTACAGAAGGATAGTTTTTATTAAAGCATACTGTCAAATATATATTCTACTAAGGAAAATACATACTTAGTAAAGAAAATATATCCCATCTTTTTGATTTTCTATTTCAGTTTGGTGATAGCTTGCTGAATAACTGTGCAACTCCCTCAGATAGGCATTGAGAATTCAATACTGATTATTATATAGTGATCCAGTCATTTACTCTAAGTAATTAGATGCCCTCAGGAACTCTACATTTGTCTATGAACATCAAAGGGTTTTTATATATTATCTCTAGAAACCTCTTGTGAAAATGTAATGCCCCTGGCATTTTTTTACAGATATGGAGATGGGCCCAGAGCAGCTAAATTGCAGGCCAGTGGTCACGTAGCAAGTGCTTAGCAGAGCAGAGGTAAAGCACAGCTTTCTCTGAGGTCCAAAGGCATTGCTTTTCTTGGCCACTGCCTTTCACAGGAATCAGTAACTGCATTCCTGTTGCCATTAGAAAGGACAGGACTGAATAAACTGGTAATAACCGGCAGAGGCAGGATTCCACAGGGTAAGTGGATCTAGCCTCACGTAGAGTCTAAAGGATGATGTTTTTACCACTACCATCCTGATCCTGGCCATGCAGTTTCTGCTTGTTGTGCAAGGGGTCTGGTTTTTAGATCCTGTCTTGAGTTCTCTGAGCAGAAAACATACCCAGACAAAATAAAAGCAGATTGTTCTCTGCCAAGAAGCTGAATTGACTCACTTGCTGTAATGAGTGCCAGAGCTGGTGGAAAAGCAGAGCTTACCGCAGCAAGGAGCATGGGAAAGGTTAAGAATAAGTAGGAGATGATGTGGAGGAGACTGGGGACAGCATGAAATATTCAGCAGCTGCAACCTCTTAGATTGCCTCAGCTGCTGCCAGACCTTCAGCCTCCATATCATCAAATCAAATGTTAGCCATCTATTAGGAAATTCTGGAGATGCTAATGGCTGCATTATTATCATAAAGACTAGACTGTACTGTCTGCTCTTGAGAACAACTTTAATACATTGATGCCTCCAATTTTACATCACAAAACAGGTGTATCTGTCATGAAACTGACGGGAGAGCTCGGCTACGCTGAGGTCTTCTGGAGATTCTTTACGGTCCGCTTATATCATAAGGCAAAATGGTGTTAGTTACCTGCAGGTGCAGTTCTGGGGGACTCGTAGGCTAATGTACAGACAGCCGCTGAGAGAGAGACGTGTTTGCTTGGCCCTAGGAAGAGAAAGCCTAGGGGACATCTCACTGCTGCCTATAATTTTACCTAGTGGGAGATTATAGAGGAGATGGATCCCATCTCTTGTCTCTTGGAATGTCAGTGAGCATCTTTTTGCATGTAAATCACCCACTTTTTGTATGCTTTTGTTTTTAATGCTGTTGTTGTTACTGTTCATTCTCTTATCTCATTGCTGTTTCCAGTAAATCATTCTTATCTTAACCTGTAATCTCTGCCTTTTGTCTCTCTCGATGGAGTGGGGGCATGGAGTGTCTTGTGGTTTTCTTTTTAGTGAGAATACTAAATTGAGGAACAGGATTCCTAGCCCATGGCAGCTGGAAAATGCACCTCACTGGGGACACTGAAATGAACACCAGTCTTGCTGAGCTTCATAAAAGATGCCTTGCTGTGTTTGTATGGAGAATTGAATTGGATTTGAGATGAATCTGGAAGATATTGCATATGTTTCTTTCTGTGGTAGTCAAAGCAGAACCTCAAAGCTGTGCTCACGGAGAAAGTAAGTAATAACCCTGCTCTAGAAAGAGAAGGAACTCTCAGATGTAATCTACTAAGACTCCAAGAAAAACACAGAGAGGAAGATAACTAAGCTATCAATGAAACACAGAGAGGAAGATAACTAAGCTATCAATGAAACTGCCCAAGAGAAAAAGGCTCTTCAGTAGTGGACGATAACCGAGTTTGTGAGGTAAACTCTAAAATACCCTGAGGAAAGCATGCGAAAGCCATGACATTTCTAGTAGATGTCGTTAAGGCAAAATGCCCAGTCACCCAAAGGGAAAGTGGATGTGCGGACTGATCTTTAAAGACTGAATTTGACATTTTGATGATTTATTGTATGCTTTCTGAGCATCTGCTGAGATCACATATTTTAAGCAATACTTAGGAACGCTAATCTAAAGAATGTGCTTTCCCGGTGCACTGGTGGAGGAGCATGACACACAAAAAGAAGAAAACCGCTCGTCTGAAACGGTGACCAGTTCAGCTCTTCCTGCTCCAGTTCTGGAAGGTGAGGATGAACTGCTGACCATACTGTCCTGATTCAGCACAAACACCAGGCCTGTGTCAGTCCTGGAAACCCAGGGCAGTGCTGGGGTTAACACCTGCCTCTGTTAGAGCCAGCTGGTTTACAGCCCAACCTGCTGGGCAGGATGCTGGAGCAGAGGTGAAGAGAAGGGGCGTCTCTCCCTTGGATGACCGTAAGGTAACACTTAGGTGGGAGCATTGCAGGCAAGCAGAGTGGTCAGGTTTGCATTCTGGATTCTAAAGCACAAACACTTGTGCAGCAGGAGGTATTTGTTACAGGCTTATATTTGCAACTTGAAGATTGCTCCACCTCTGCTATCACTTCTGGCTATTTCAACAGGTTATTGTGGACTTCTATACATGGTCAAATGATATGAAATTTTTACACTGGCTGAATGGTTTCCCAACAGCAGGTTCCTGTTTTCCTTCAATATACCTCAAAATATAGTTTCCTTCTCGGGTTTCCTGAGGTGAGTTCCTGATAACTGCAGCACACTGCAGTCATGTTATTCCCTCATATTCCAGGGCCTTTGACATTTCAGTCTACCTATCAGTGCTGTGTTAACAGAACGTACATCTATATTCATATTGCAGCTCCTTGTTATCAACCTCTAATTGCAGCATTGCTCTTGATCCATTATCAGAAGAGCTTACTCATAGCATGTGGTTCTTTCCAGGTCACAGCACTCTTCTGCAGGAGCAGAAGCTCCTTGGGGGGCAGAGTTAGAGCTGGGGTGGAAACTGTTCCAGCTACCTTATTTCTGAGTCATCCCTGTGAGTACATTAACTTCTAGAAGCTGCATTGATTCTTCTATGCAGTTTAATAAGATTCTAATGACTACAAAATAATGATTTGTCCATATATACTCCTTATTGAGGATATTAGGACAAAAGATAATAAGGGCATAGATAAAATCATAAGGCTACACATTCAGGTGATGAACAAGAGTGTAGCTCTGGTAAAATTCATCTGTTTATTGCAGAAGTAGAAAAATTACCTTTCTAATGACATAAGTTTCCTGTTATTCCAAGATAAATTTATATCTGGCTGTTCATTCTGTATGAAATTATTTTTGGTGTAATAATACAAAGAAATTAAATTACTAACTTTAGCCTCTTTTATACATTTGTTTCTACAGGGAGTCAGCCTGAGGCAACACACTGCTCGGTGTTTCATATGCTATGCGTGTAGTTTATTCTTTCTGTTCTATGGAGAAATAATTATCTAGCTAACGAGCAAGGCACTGCACAGTGAGTGCACCACAGCTAAAGGCTTCAAAAATACTTTGGGAAAATTCTTGCTCCCCCTGCAGTCAAAGGAAGCTTTTGCAGTGAATTCAAGAAGGCAAGGAGATGTGCCTTTCTCCTGCGGATGCCCTAAAATGAGCTCGATGTGTGTGTTTGCTTTGCTTTGTCACTGCTTACTTAAGAGAGAAACGAGATGAAAGTTTTAACATAAAAATGACTTTCTTTCTGTTATCTTTGCCTACTGTTTTGTTTGCTGTACTTTTGTAAGCAACATGAAAACAGTGAGTGAACAGAAAAGACCTACATGCATGGTGTATTTTGTACAGACTTCTCAGACGGTGGAGCATGTGAGCCTGCTAAAACAAAAGAGAGCTGAGGGTATTAGAAATCTTGGAGGCATATGAAATGTAGAGAAATACGGTTCTATTAATTCATAATAAATGCATAATGTGAACTTTGAAAATAAATGGTATGTACACTAAATAATTATAATTAATATGCATATGAATAACACATATGATTGAGTAAATGTCTTCTATATAGATGTAATAAAAACTGAGACACAATTTCATATAATTTAATATTTCCAGATATTATATTAAAATAACATCACAATATGCATCAAATAACATAAGTGGATTTCTAATAGTTCAAAGCCATTATTTTAATAAAATAATTTCGGTTGGGAGGGAACTTAGAAAGTCACCCCATCACCCTCTTCTAAGGTTGAAAACACCATCAGTTTTTTGCCTAGACATTCAGTTATGCTATGCCTTTCAGTTATCAGAGGACACAACATCCAAATGAAAGAATTTCTTCTGTATCTTCTCCAAAAATCTCCAAATGATTCCTATTTTCTTTTTGCCTCTTCCTCTTTAAAATTTTGTAATAATTAGAAGCCTGATATAAAACACAGAGCTCTGCCGCGGGTGAAATTCTGTTTTCCTTGTACACATCAGCAGAAGTTTTTATAACTTTGACAACTGAGACAGTGTATGTAAAACAAGTGGTCCCAGCTAACAAAGCACATTTCTCCTGAGAGCTTTGTGGGCAGGAGAGGGAGGATTTAAGAATGGCACACTATCTTTTGGGTATGTAAAAAGCGCTCATCAGGTGAACTTTAAACAACAGCCTCCCAAAGAAATCTGATACGTCATCACTCACTGAGGAAGAGGCTGTTGTGGGAGAAAGGTGAGAAGGTACTTTCCTTGAATGTGGCGTGGCCTTCTACACGTAGAGCAGCTGGTGTGTAGATACTGTACTTATCCCACAGTTGCTCTGCCTTTCATTTGTTGGTTCAAGTTCACAGGCTGTCTTGATTATAGGGAATTTCATGAGCTATGGAAAGTTCATTCTGCACTTTCACAAGGAATGCTCAGTTCATTTACGTCAGAAGGCAAAGAATAAGGAACTGGGTTGTGTTCTGCAACAGAAGCAGTTCAAAGGTGGAGTGTCCATTTATTAGCAAATCTTATAAATTATATCTTATCTCATTGATTCAAATCTTAAGAGGCCCAAATGTTCCTTCTCACCTTTGTGCCTTTAAACATGCACCACGGGGCAGGTCTGTCCAATAAGATTGTGGCTGTGGGCCTGAGGGCTGGAGAATTAAGGGAAAAAAAAAAAAAAAAAGTAAAAGGTTGATTCTTTCTAGTCTTCAGGTAAAACAAGGTCTCAATTCCCAAGTGGTTTCATAAGAATACATTTTTTAGAGGACAGGACAAAGCTCTTTCCCTCCTGCTCTACAAAGATACCCACTGTTCCTCATGTCAGGTTGATGTTTATTGCATTAAGAAACATTCCACCGTGTAAGAGGCATGTCCTAATCATAAGTAATTCAATTTAGCACTTAAAACAGCAGAAGTGGTAACTTGGCTTCTCCTCCCCTCCCCTGCCCTCCATAGCTGCCAGGGTTGTGAGTCCCTGGTAGTTCTGGTAGTTTGTCCTTTTTCCTGGGCTGCTCTAAGAACCCGCAGAGTCAATGGGAAGTGCCCATCCATTGCTGTGCAGAGCTGGTCAGACCTGATCAGTTCATCCAAGAGGTCCCATTGCTTGGCAGGAAAGCCGGAAACATAATGGCTAAAGTTGCCTCCTCTCTGTCCTCTCTTCAACCACAACTGAAAGGCAGCAAGGCAGTGACCAAGCAGCCTCTGCTCTTTAGGATAGCTTGTGCTTCACACTGAAGATACAGCTGGGTCTGCAGAGAAGCTGTGGGATGTAACTGGGGAGATATGGAGATATGGTCCCTTCCCAGTCTTCTCTTTAGAGTGACTTAGGTGATTCAAACACTTGCATAAAAAAAAGTCCAACCCTTCAGGGCAGTCATCAGAGATCAGGACTGTTGACCTTAGCAGTTGTACTTTAGAGCTCCTCAGGGCTACCAGAGAACATTGTCAATAGTATGCCCACTTTTCTCTGCAGTCTCTGGGTGCTCAACAACCTGCTTTGACAGCAAGCAGCCTTAATCCTGAATTTTGCCGAGGCATAATAATATGGGGTTCAAAGTACTGTTCTAGTAAAAGGCTAGACGCAAATATCCATGAAAATTGATTGCATCATGTATCACACATGGGTGAGTCCGGGATGTTGTGAAATATTTCCCAGTTACTGGTAATAGTAAATCCATAGCAGAATGTGAATTATGCTCTCTAAGTGCTCCTTATCATGGTATCTGGTATGTATAATTATTTTATAGACCTCTTGTATTACTTTATTTTGCCCTGTCTGACTTAGCACAAATTACTCTTGAGTTTGATGATGATACAGATATCTGATAGGTCACTATAATTTTTAGGCTACAATTTCTATGTTGAAAATAATGATGTTTGTGCAGCTTGGTGTTATGTGAGATAAAAAAAAAAAAAAGAAATGGCACAAACACTAAACATGTCTAATTTCTGATGATTTATCTAGTTCTTCCCTAATAAATGGGTTTACCAAGTCATTAAAGATGCCAACTACCTAAAATAAAATAAAAGATAAACAATTTAATTTTAAAAAAAGAAGGAAATAAGTAATTTTACTTGACATCACAGCCTTACATTTTTCAACATTTCTATAATGCCCAGAAAGATACAAACATTCCTTAATACTGACTTAGGAGTCATCCACATTGTCCTGATCTTTAAGTTTCCTGCCTCTTACTGGTTTTCAGAAATGTCCCTGCTCTTTTGGGATTCTTGATGCCAGCATTCATACCTTTTACTATGAAAATGTAATTATCGGCCTGTGGCCACCACCTTTGGTGTTTTGCTTAGTGGTTACTGAAATCGCTTGAATTTGTTTCCCTTTTTTGTAATCACATCCAAGAGATTGTCGTGTTTCCCCAAAAGTGTGATGTAAACTCATGCTTGCTATTAAGTGATTTTACCAGTTGAGAAAATTAGTCATGTAATATTTACAGCTCTCATTTGGAAACAGAGGATTTTGGCAGTGTTGCCAATATAGCTCCAATTATCAAATATCAAATGCTGCTTTGAGAATAAAAATCTTTCTTTACCTTTAGTTTCCATTTTCCTCCTTTGTGGTTATTCTGCTACCTCTTTGTCTAGTTTTATATCCAGCTTTTGTCTATTGTGTCATTGTGCTTACAGTCACACATATTTGTGTATTTCATTGTATTGTATTCACACATCAATGCTCTTTTATGCTGTAGTAGCAACAAACATTTGCAGAGAAATATTTGTTGACTGTTGTATCAAATGCTGTGTTTTCTACCTCCTTCCTATTTAGGATCACAGACCAGCTGAGGCAGGAAGGCAGCTGTGAAGATCCTCTGGTCCAAATATGTGCTCAAAGATGAGTCTTTGAGAGTAGGTCGCTCAGGACGGCGTCCATTTGGTTTTGAGTATCTTCAAGGCTGGAGCAGAGTGGAAGGATCAGCTCTCTCAAACTGGAGACAATGCTCTGCCTAATGCAGCACAAGATAATATTGGCCTTCTTTCTACAGTGACGCATTGCTGGCTCATAATTTAAATTTTTAAGTTTAAAATGCTCTATTTTATTTCTAAATCTTTGTATTGTTTCTGTGCCAGTCTTCCTGAATATGTTTATGTATCTTCAGTAAGTTCCCCAAGTACCACATCAAACGTACACTTTTCATTAACTCACCGAGTTCCACCTTAAAGTAAATATGTTTGTTTCCTTCAGAAACCACAGAGGATCCATTTTTCTGAAATTGTTTTCCTCTTATTAATGTAACTAAATAACCTTTTCCTACCAGTCCTCTTTGCAAAATCTCGGTTGCAGCCTCCATCTGAAAAAGCTTCCCTGGTTCTCCATGCCTGTGTAATTGCTCAATTTCATGTTTTTCTGCCCCTTTCCAGCAACCACGTCTTTCAAAAAAATCAACTCAGTGACCGTTTGCTTTCAATCTGCTTTTCAGAAAGTTTTCCATGATAACATTCTTCCCTCTCACTCAATTTTCCAGGTCTCATGCCCCTGGATAATGCTCAGCAGCAGCAAACTGTGCTGAGCGTCATTTCTTAGCAGATAAAACCAGTGATTTGTCCACACTTGTTCCAGACCCTCACATTTTCTGCTTTTCCTGTTTTTCTTTACTCGTGGCACGGTTGCCCAGGATTACCTAACTCAAAAAAAAAACCCCTTGGGCAGTGGTGGCTTCTGGTTTGTATGGACCAAAGTGTAGGAGGGTTTTCTATTATTATTTTCTTAAAAGTACTCAGAAAATCGATTGCTTTTTCTGTTGCTGCTTTCAGACACAATTTTCAAATGAATGTTACTGACATAGAATTTGGAATAGCTGTAAAAGTTGACTGCTGAAAAGATGAAAGAGTAAGAAAATGAGAGATGTTGAAATCAGAGTCAAATTAAGATCCAGTACTTGAGAAAAAAAAATACATGAAATTCACCCAGTTATCACAGGATGGCTCTACCGAGAAATTACCAACATGTGCCGATACACCTAAAGTAACCAGACCTCTGTAATACCTCTCGGATTCCTGCAATTTTTTGTGGTATTTTGATACGCTAACATAAAAATTCCCTTCTTAGTAGCCCCGACTGCCTTCAATTTTATTGTTACACAGAGATGTAGTTAAAAAAAAAAAGAAAGCCCTCATCTATTTCTCAGTCCTGTTTTACAGATAAAAGCTCTTTGCCTGATCGTAAAGCCTCACCACTAGTGAGTAGCTGTCACTGAACCAAGAAGTACATTAGCAGCCAGATGCATGATTTATTTGTAACAAAGACCCAGTGCAAGCATTGGAATTAGAGTATGTATCATATGACACGATTTTATACAGGTAGGCAGTCCTTCAGATAATCTTTATTGTTCTTGGAAATGACATTTGAAACTTTTATAATATAATTAACCAGTTCTTCCTTTGGAATATCCTGTTTTACCCCAGAGGGTGTTTGTAGCCACAGTGAGAATCTGGCAGAAAGCCAAGAAGAAAACTGCAAATACTGTACTGCACTCGTCCTGCAGAGATGAATAGTCTTCCTTTTCCTCAAGGTGCAGCCAGGTGAAAGAACAAACTCCTCTTATCAGCTGGGATTTGCTGAGGCTTAGATTTTATTAGATCTGGAGACCTGCTGAGAAGGGAATCATGAGCTCACCCAGAGGCAAAAAAGCAGAAAAAGATTCCTGTGAAAAGAAAGTCAAGCTCTGTCAAAACTGGTAAAAACACTTCAGCTCTGCTGCCCTCTCCCTAGGATGGTGAGGGCTGCTGGAATCTCTGCTTTAGACACTGCATCTGTAGAAAGACTCCTTCAATAAAAGGTGGAAGCAGCAAAAATATTTCCTTCCCAACCTACTGGCTAGTCTTATCAGTAATCCAATGGTACACCTTTCGATCTAATAGGTAGGATGCAATTAGGTTCAACTTAATTAAGTGAGGAAGTGTGAATAATCATTTCAGACTTGTGAAGCCAAGAATGCAGTGTAACATCCCTGTGGGTTTCCTATGGTAGGAAGTGATCTGACATAGTTAGGAACTCAAGCCCTTTTCTATTCTGCAGGAAATGCTTTGAATTCAGGGATCTGGGGTAGCTGTTTTATTTGTTTTCTACATGAAATGCTATTTGTGATCACTCCTGTTTGCTACGCACACTCAGGTTTATAAAAAATTTGATTTTTTTACATTGCTGAGATGATTTATGTGAATTTCAAACATTTAAAGAAGTTTTCAATGTATGAAAACCATTAAATCTAAAACTGAGATAAACCACCAAACCTTCAGTGTATATGTACATGTTTTGAAAATTTAAATACTTACAGAGGAATGATACATCTTGAGCAAAAATCACCCCCCCTTCAAAAAAAAAAAAAGTAATTGCTAAACTTCCTCTCTAAAAATCGACTTTTAAAGGAATGATGAGGCCTACCAGAACACAAATTCTGTGAAAGGATCAGAAATAATGTCTGCATTCTGGGAAGCTTAAAAGATGACCCCAGAAGACTGTCTAACAAGACCTGGAAGGTACAAACGTGACAGTTATAGGTGCTGATAAAGCCTTTTGCTGAGCTGGGTGGTGAGCTGGGGAAGAATATGCTTCATTGCTTGAGAGTGGTTGTGGTTTGCACTCTCCCCAGTGTGCTGAGAGTCAGGCTCCTCTCTGCTGCTCACTGAAACGCATCATACCCTGGGGTATTTCAGTCAGCAGCACAGAGCAAGCTGTGCACAGTATCTGTGGTGTGCATCAGGATTTCAACAAATATATTTCTATGTATCTGCCCATTGCAGACCACCTTTTATGCACGTCGTTATTTGAGGGTGCTAAAAAGTAGGTGTCGGTTGTTGATTTAAAACCATCCATTTCTAAGTTATCAGGGTACTCATTAGAAGACAAAAAAAAAAAAAAAAGATAGAAGAATTTAAAAAAGAGAAGATTTTGGCTTCTGGCCAGAAACAGAGAATGGAAAGAGGGCAGCTCGCCCAGCCTGCTGCCTTCTGATGCTTTACAGGCCACTCGTGATTCACCACGCTCTGCAGTGCTTAAAGGCTTATGTGCCCGTGTGTGGTTATGCGTGGAAACCTCAGGATAGTCTCTGCCATCAGTGGGATCACTTGTACAATAAGGTACTGTGTTCAGGATACATCGGTGCATTATTTGTGACCATTAGAAAAAAGGATAGGGGTGGAACAGTTGGATCGCTAAAGGTAAATAAAGGGTTATGAATGAAGAGAGGTTGAGATTGAAGGGAAAGATTTCTGAACTGTGACAAGACCAATCTCCCATTTCGTGTAAATTAGTGAGAGAAGGAAAGAACATGAACTGAAAAGACTTCACTAATTGGCTACTTGTTACTACAAAAGACTAATGCTGGGAATGTAACTGTAGAGCAGCTTCAATATGCTATATACAATACTGTTATCTCTTCCCTTGACCTTGGAGATTTTACCAGAGGGTGCAATGGTCTTGCTTATAATTTTCTCATATCAAAGGCCTTGCTTTTATTTACTTGAATTGCACATAGATTGAACCTGTGGAGATGTCTGCATATAACTAAATATTTATGTGATCCACAAAGGAGAAAATAAATTTAACATAGGAATAAATTGTATATTTAATGGACTAGGAGTGTGAAAAGCAGCAAACGTTCCCTATTATTACCCTATTTGTACTTGAAGTACTAATGCCTCTGTAGTTAACTAAAAGATTTAGTGATCACTTTTGTGTGATGAAACGATTGCTTCATTTTGAAGTATCATACTCTGGGTGCAGAACTTGATGGATATAACTACAGGGAAGGTGCTGTGCTCCTTGATTTCCTGGAGTTAAGGCTCTGGGCCCCAAGGGCAGCCAGACTTCTCATTGCTGTGTGGGCAATCACTGGCCATAGGCAGCTGGAAACAGCAAATATGTGTGGGCAGCAAAACTCCTTCATCTTTTCTAGAACGGCGGGGCTCTCTGTGCATCCCTGGTCTTTTTTTCCTCCTTGGAAGTGCATGGTCAAGAGAACGATGTCACAACCACCTTCTTTCTGCACAACAGGTAAAGGGCTGGAGTAATTAATCTTGGAGACTCCCTTCAGCCTGAGATATCTCAAAACCAGACTTGCCTGGCACTCATTTGGAAGATGGGAATCCTCATATTTTACCTAGAAAATTCTACTGATCCATTTTCTACTACCAGCAGTGAAGGACAAGGAAAGAAAACTGTGTATGATGGAGGTTCTTCCCCGTTTAAAGACTGCTGGTTTACTCAAATAATTGATTATACTGGTACAATTAGTGCATTGAAAAGTGAGTTATCACCTCAAATGAAGTTAAACTTCCACGTATACTGGGAAGCTTGAAATATATCTGATTTTGCTGCTGCAAGGAATATAAATCATTCATGATTGTTTTGTATGATGACGTACTGGATAACATGCTTATCTCCTTCCCATAAAATCTTTCCTTCCAAAGGTCAAAAGGTTTAAAAATATCCCTTTTGTCCTATTGCACAAAGCACTTGTAAACTAGGTAATAATCTTAATGTGGTGTCTTTAACCTTTTTAATTTCAAAATTCTGGATTAAAGGTGTAGACATACCAAATAAGAATAGAGCTAAAATCATCTGATAACCAGAGAGAGCTTGCTGTGTACATACCTGCTTGAGTACAGGAAAATTGATTTATTTTATGCACTTGTTCCTACTATTAAATTTAACAAAAAGCTATGGAATATTGTCTTATCAAAAGATCCCAATTTATCATTTCTAGAATGCAGACATTTCACCTGCAAATGAGAGGCAGCTGCCTTTGTGCTCTCTGACCAAACAGGCCACCCAGGCTAAATAGAGGTCAACCAAAGCAGAGTGAGGGCAAACAACTGGCACATTTGTCTTGAAGATAAACTCTTGAACTGAAATAAAAAGCTAAGGATCAAAATTACTTAGGATCAAAATTAAAGCAATTTCCTCAAGGAAATGCCTTGTGAGTAGAATAATGTGTTACAGATGGAAAGAGGGCAATTTACTTGAAATGTTTTTCTTTTGTTGGGGGCGGAGGGTAGGGATACACAGTCTTGATGCATTGGGCTTGCTGTAGTGAATTACATTGACAAAAATAATTTGGCATGGCCTCGGACAATCTGAGCTACATTTACAGATGAAGAGACTGACTGAAAGACTCACTAAGGTGCTGAAGCTTTCTTCTCTTTCACATCTATTTCACTGGGTATGGGAGGCACAGCACATGTGGGGATCTTTGCAAAAGGGGTCAGGTGCTGCTATGTTGTACCCATCTCATTCAGATCTGGATCTGGCCTCAGACTGCTGCACTCAGAGCACTTTATAAGCCACATGGCAAAAATTCATATAGGACAGTGCTTGTTAGCTGAGGATAACTCTTCCAAGGTCAGAAATGAATGTGGAAAAGGTCACTAGAATAAGTGGGTGTTTTGAAAGCCTAGACTGTCAGGATGTTAATGTGCAATTTTGGTGACAAGAAATTACAGTTTTACATCTCCCTTCCATAGGTACACAAAGCTACTGTGCAGAAATGCTGGCAGTGTTTCAGTTCCTCTAGAGAACTGAAAACATTCCACGTGCATAACAAAAAAAGGCCACTTATTTTATCCAAATCTAGGTGCCCGAAGGTAAGTCTTAAATCTGAAATTAGGTAAATCTACGAAAGAAGATTGATTTTACAGTGGTTATGGATAGCTGTGCTATTCTGGCAGTGGAAGCACTTTTACTTCAAAATATCTGTCCATTTGTATCTTCCTGGTTTTGCATGGATTTAGATTATTAAAAAAATATTTTGACAACTCTCTGAGGACCTTTACAGAGATGCTTTTTTATACTAGCAAAGTTTTTTCTCAACGGTCTAACTAGAAATATTGAGCTTCTATGAGTAAAGAGCAGTCTCGATCTACCGAAGAGATAAACCTCACAGAGATTTATTTCTTGCTCCCTTCAATACATTTCATCCAGGTAAGGAAACATGGAAAAAAAGTGTTGGACCAGTATAACTCTGACAAGGCCTGAGATTGGTCCATAGTACAAATGAGAGATCAGAGAAACAATTGCAATAATGTTAATATTGCTGTTAAGGTTAAGCATAAAAGAGTTGGTTACAACAGTAGCTTTGTTTCCACAGGGAGCACTTTTACAGCAAAGGTATCTGATGAGACTTGCATTAAACTGCCAGTGTTGTCCAGTTTTTGTGCTGTTTAGATGCTGTTGATCCTAGCATGGCATAGCAATGGGTACAATATTACTTGCTAAACTGTTGTATGAATTAGTTGCGGATGTGTAGGTAGGGACAGACTGGCACTTGTGCTTTTTCCATGCCTGTGCCTAAGATTTTGGAAAAGGCTTTGATATTAGTCCCGATCATATGCTGCATCATAGTGAATATTTAGGAAAATGATGTTAATGGAAGTATTGTTTCTGGCTGGCAGAGTTGGAGGCTTCTGAGAAAAACACATGGTACTGAATGAGGAAGTTAAAATTCACTGAGAATTAAAATATATTTCTAATATATTTCTCTTATTATTGCCATGTATTGGCACATAATGATGCCTTTTAAAGCAAATTCTGTATCTCCCATTGAGATCAATTCAAACAGTCCAGTTGTGTGTTTCAAACAGTATTTGTCTTCTGCCCTTAAGGAATATTCCAACACCCATCTCAAAGCCATATTCACTGTTCACTTGGAGGATGAATTCCTGCTTGCCCTGGGTATTTTCATCCACTGCCCCTGCTAAGACAAACTGCCTGGGTATGGTACTGAGTGCTAAAACAGGCGAGGCCTAACTTTCAGGTCTAACTTTTGTCCTAACAGGTGTTGCCAAGTTTGCCAAAGCAAAACCTGATAAAGCAGCTGTGCTGTGCTATTTGGTGGAAAATTATACGTACAAGGGTCTGCAGACAACAAAGTAAGCCTGCTATGCAATGCATTTCTCCTTTGGCACCTCACTCTTCCAACCTATTTGGCACGACAGTTTTGACATGTTAAGATGTCTCACCGTGTCATCTGAAAGGAGAGGGATGGATAGTGCCTGAAATGGGGCGCACTGTAAGCTGCCAACAGATGAACAGTTTCCCTAAGATTATTCTGAGTGTTTGACTCACCAGGGCTTTTTTTCTTACAACAGTCCATCTGCCTGGACTGAGTGTGTTGCAATCAGCTATTTTAACAGTACACGGTTTCACAATGAAGTTTCATTTGGACATAAAAGAGGAAGCAAGTTCGGCGTGTTGCGGTTCAGTCAGTTATAAAACCACCTCATCTCCTAGGGGACTTTCTTTCGATACGTCTCTGCTATAGAGCATTAGAAGTAAAACAGATGTTATCTTAGAAGTGTCATTAAAAAGGAAATAAAAACAGAGCATTGCATTTTGGGGTAGGACAGACTCACAGGAAGCTTCAAACTAGTTAGAAGACATAATTTTTTCTCTGCCTCATCAGCTGCTGTATCTTTGGAGGTAAGAACTAAAATATACTGCACATTATATGAATGTATGAAAATGTTGCCCTTTCTTATCAAAGTGGCTTGGTTCTGTTTGTGTGGCACCACAGCTGGTAAAATGAAGATGCACTTTTTCTGTTTTGAATGCACATATGTTTGCAGAGTCTCAGCCTCCGTCCGCAGGCATTTTCTGCTGCCTTAAGAAGTGATGAGAACATTTCTAAGGTGCCATCTTCAAAGCAATGACCGATTGTGGTTGCAATGAGACTTCAAAATGAAAACAAAATTTTTCCTAAAAAATCAGACTAAGCAGGTTTTTCAGAATATTTTTCAAGGGAGTCTTACTGGCTGTGTTGCTTTTATAATAATTAAGATATTGTTATTGAAATTTCTGTGAATGTTACTGTACTATCTAAGTAATGTCCTGCAACTGGAATACTCTATTTGTAGATTATAAATAAAAATAGGCGCCAAAATAGATGAATATGGGCATCATATTTTAAAAAAAAAGTTCATAAAAAGAAAGATGAGAGTTCTCTGAAAACACGATGATGTTAAAAATTATAAACAAAGAAACTTTATCATTGCGTTTTCCCAATTCTCAGTGTATTTCCTGGTTTGCTGCAAATTCACAGCTCAACATGGGTGTACATGCTCAACATGTCTCCTCTCCCCTCTTTTTTATGCTCTACAGCAAACGTGACTAACATTTCAATGCCTTTTTGTGGACCATTTCCCTCATTCCTTCTGGGAAACACCTTCAGCCTTTTCTGTCTTTCTTGATTTACCCTTTATTCTTTTTCATTTCTAGAAATTGTATTCTCTTCTGTAAGAGTTCACGTGGATTTATTGCCCCTTTACTTCAAATGCTTAGATACAAAATATTGTAGTACATGTAGTTCAGTCATAACAGCTAACAACGCATTAAAATAAACACAGACATCCAGGGACATGAAACGATTTCCACCCCAGGGGGAAAATGATAAAAGCACAGGGTAGAAATATTATGTAGTCAAGTCTTCCTTATGAATGTGGAGCCTGATTCTTTCCTGCCTCAGATTTCGTGCTGTTGTTTACAGCTGTGGATATGAGACGTAAAATGCTATTGAACCAGATTGATGGGGTCCTAAAGCAATTTTGTATAGGTAGAGATGATGAAGAAAGGTATGGAAAATGATGAACCACTCTTGGTCTGTATGAAGTTCCAAGGAACTTGAACTGATAAGACAAACTTGGATGGGAAACTTCCAGAGCTCAAGAAGCTATATTTACAAACATACAGTTTTCATTGTGTTTTTATGGAAGCATGTCCCCCCAAACTCAACTTAGAGATACAACAACGTTCAAAAATACACTGAGAATGTATTTTTTTCTAAATGAAAGAAGCTGAATGCTCCTGAAACTCACTGTCATCCATTTGGCATGATCAAAAATGAGCAGGCACTTATATAACAAGAGCATTCAACAGTAGAGTTGAGAGAGACTTCTTGGGGAAGATGTCTCTCCTCTCTTGCTTCCTTTAGCCTGTGCTTCCAGGACATTCCCTCATACTCTTGATATACAGGATTATTATCCTCTCAAACCTACTTGTTCCCCTCAAACCAGCCCACATTTCCCCGTGGGTGAGGTACTCCTGGCTTTTCTGCATCTCTTCAACTGTTGACATGTGAATAAAGAAGATGAGCAGGGCTTATGTTTTCTCCTGTGGGAAGACCAAAAGATCAGAGTGAAGAGAGCTGTGGGGAGGGGACAAGAGTGGTTTGGCTCACGGTGACTGCTGAAAGAGCCTCATGGTGCAGCTCTGCGGGCACCAGATCTCCCAGAGCTGCAGCAGCCGCAGCAGGGAGAGGAAGTGACACGTAGTGGGCAGCATTCGGGTGCTTGTGCAAAACCACCCCCTGCCTATTCATCTTCTCCTCTGCTGTGGGCAAAGTCAGCCACTTCTACATCAAACAGCAGCCACTGCTCTCGTAGAATCATAGTCAGAGAGCAGCATAAGTAGGAAAGGGCCTCGAAATATCATCTGGTCCAACCTTTCATGGGAAAGGAAGCCTAGATGAGATTATGTAGAACCTTGTCCAATCCCACCTTGAAAACATGCAGCGAAGGGGGCTCCACCATGTCTCTGGGGAGGTTATTCCAGTCATTAATTGTTCTCACTGTAAAAAATTGCCTTCTCATATTGATATGAAACTTCTTCCCTCTTATCCCTGGGAGCATTAAAAATCATGTGGATGAGGCACTTGGGGACATGGTTTAGCAGTGAACATGGTGGCACTGGGTTAAGGGTTGGACTTAATGATCTTAGAGGCCTTTTCCAACCGAAATGATTCTGTGATTCTATTCCAATGCAGCTTGTGCCCATTGCCACTTGTCTTCTCCTTGCGACTGCTCGTGAAGAGAGAGCCTCTGTCTTCTTTGCAGCTGCAAATACTGGAATACTATGATGAGCTGTCCCCTTCCCCCAGTCTTCTTTTCTCCAGGGAGAAGAGTCCTAACTCCTTCAAACTTTCCTCACAAGGCAGGTTTTCCAGCCCTTTGATCATCTTCTTGGCCCTCCATTGGACCCTCTCCAGTCTGTCTGCACCTTTTTTTGAATTTTTGGGGACCAGAACTAGATGCTCCAGGGGCAGCCTGACAAGTGTTGAGTGGGAAGATCCCGTCTCTATCTCGGCCAGCTGTGCCCCTGTGGGTGCAGCCCAGGATCTGATTTTCCTCGTTGCTGCAGCGCTGCACTGCTGGCTCATGGTCACCTTGCTGTGCCCCAGGGCGCCCGGGTCCCTCTCAGCAGGGCTCCCCAGGCACACAGGTCCTGTGCTGGGCTCTTTGGTTGTCTCATCCCAGTGCAGGAGCTGCCACTTGCCTTTGTTAAACCTGATGCTGTTATTGCTGGCCCACTTTTCAGCCTGTGCAGGTCTCCCTGTAAGATGTGTCCATCTCAGCACACAGTTTGGTGTCATCAGCATTATCTGTACCTGAGCCAAATGAGGTTCAGATACCAAAGACCTGTAGGTTTCAGGCATTAAGGAGAGGCTCTACTTACCCATGTGCACAGCTCATTATCCTACCTTCCTCACTGTCCTGGTTTCCCCACTCTGGCTGCACTGAAGCTTCCTGGGAGCTGTTCCACACCAGCCCCAGGGGAAGGTGAGATATGGGTCCTGCAATACATGTAAGCCTGCTCTACAGACTATCCTGCTTGCCAGGACTCTTGCATGTGTGTCTGGCAATCTGAGGTAGATCCCACACCTCACTGAGGGGATCTGTCTGTATCTTCACAGCCTCAAAAAATGTCTCTTAAAATAGGGAAAAAATACTGCAGATGGATCCATAGGATTTGAGTGGCCTCGAGACAGGGAGACTGTCATCTGGGATCCCATCTAGTAAATCGGATAGAACTCAAGCTATACCCTGTGGTAAGACTCGAGCTCCAATCCCCAGCAGCACAACTTTAATGCCAGTCAGAGCCCTGCTCAGGGATCTGAAAGTCAGGCATATCCAACACAAGGTTGTCTCTTCTGTGAGTTTCCATCCCCTCCTTTTGCAATGTAGAAGAGTGTCCCTTTCCCCACTGAGCTGCGATCCCAGCTGGCACCATGTTCCTTCCATTCTCTCTAGCAACTTTTCATTTTGCTCAGGTTTTTGAACAGGACACAATTTATCATATCTCTTTGTGTACGCTTCTCAGGCTCTCCGTAAATGTTTTACTTATCCTGAGCCAAGAACTCCCATTCTGTCTTCCTGCTCTCAGACTGTAATCTGAAGTCTTTATGCAAACACTGGCACTGTCTACAAGCATTACAACCTAGCAAATTTGCTGCCACACACTGGTAATACCCCTGGATTCTTCATGTGACTTTAAACATTCATCCTGCCTTCAGGCTTTTCTTCTGCTGAAGAACTGAACAAAAACCTCAGGCAAGACATATGAGTTTTTAAGATCATCTGACTAATAAAGACTATGTCAGATAGAAAAGACAGTGTAAACCAGACAATTTTCTGCCTCTATCTCCACTAGGCTTAGACAGAACGTAGTCAGTGCCCATTGCCAGGGCAGTAGCTACACAAGGAGAAATCTCTTTGTTCACCTCACATGCAAAATGTGTCAGATCAGAACTGTAAAAGGGACTGGTTTTCCTTGTGCAACAAAAAGTTATGCAATTATTTTCAGGCAGATGAAGGTGAAATCTGAATTTAAGGAGCGTGAAACCCAAATATTGAAAGACATTAGATATAATCTCTGTGCCCTTGGAATCCTGGTGTATGTGTGTCTGTGGCACGGAGAGGGGATTAAGAGAAGAGGCACAAGAAAACAGAATTAATGAAAACTGCAATCCTTATCAGATTTAAAATGCAAAAATTAAAGGTGACACAGTTGCATGACTGTTGGAGTGATGGAATAATAACTTGGCAGAGCTATATATTATATTAAGTACTGGGACAAGAGACACCACAGATACATGCACCTCCCTTTTGCATTCATGCTCTCAACACTGCCTATCAAAACCTCGGTCAGATTTCCTTGTAGAGCTGGGAAAAGCCAGATTAGTGTGGCAGCCTTTGCCAGCTTCAGAGGGTAAGCTTGTAACTCATTCAGCAGAACACACAACTCCGAGCACAATGAGACCCTAATATTTTTGAATTTGCCAGTTCTATTGTTTCCACTCCTGTCTCAGACAGTGTGCTCCAACACTCTTAAAATAAGCATAGCAGAATGCACTGCAAAGAAATGAAACCAACAGTTTCATTTCCCTTGGGTAGCACCTTATGGCACAAACAACTCACATCTGGGGAGCAGGAAAGACCAAAGTGTCACGTGCTACCTGAACACAACTGCATCTGCCTGTGTTGGTTGAGCAGTGTACAGGTCATAAGTTACATTTCCACTCATTTCTCCGAATCTACATTAAAAATAACATATGAATAATTGTATAACAGTTCCAGATTCAAGCTGGTCACAGTCAGTGGTGACTTTGCCATAAAGACATCTGGGGCATGGATGGCTGGGGGAAGGGAACAGCCTTTGCAAAAGAGGGGAACAGAAGCAGAAGAGAGAGTTGATAACCTGAGCAGCTCTAGCGTTTGGCTAAGATTTCTGTGGGGGCATCTTAATCAAAGCTAAAACCTAAAGCGAGACAACAGCAGCATACTGCAAGGACTGCCAAGCCCCAGACATGATTTTTTCCTCTTCTGTGTGAACAGGTCACTTTTAATTAAATGTTACTGCCTGTGGGAAATCTCACACAACTGGCAGCAACAAAGAGAATCCAGGGTCACCAAGGCAAGTGTTTGGACACATCTAATTCCATTAATATTTCTGCCTTCAGGAAGGTTATTTTCCCTTCAACCTTCTTCTTCATGGTGTGGAAGTGATTCCCTCTCCTCAGGAAAGTCTTTTCTCACACTGTCTCCTTCCTAGCGTCTGTGCGAAGTCTATCTCCATGCTTAGACAGGATTTTGCCAACAATTATTAGTGCAGCATTTTTCACTAGCAACTGTGACACATGAAAAGCTTTACTAAGAAATAAGATTCCCTTCGCTCATGGAAAAGACCATTTGTACTATATAAATAATTTTAATTTGTTTTTACTTTAAATCTACTTTTCCTTTGCTGGATCAAACAATTTCTTTGGAACATCTTTCCCATTGATTGTATCCTTGACATCTGGTGAAAAAAAAAAAGAGAGGTGGACTTAAAATAATTTTTGTGATAGTGGAGCTGCTAAAGCTTGAGCAGAACATTTGCTGGTGTGCAGATGCATGTGTGTCCTTGCTAGCAAGTCCTGTCTTTAATTACTAACATGTCTGTGCAGCTTTTGGGTCTGAGCTGCCTGCTCAGAGAGTGGAGAGAGTTAGTGACTGCTGGAACCTGATCGTGCCTTTGCAGAAATGCAATGAAAACTGATTCCAGAGCTGTGGTACGACTAATCCCACAGTGAAAGAGCGAGCTGGAGTACTTCTGAAGTGTGCACTTTCCTATGCATTGCACTGAAATCTGTCTCTTCAAAAGTACCCTGCAGATATCTACATCTAGGACCTAGTTTAAGATCCTTTTATAGCAACTGGAGAGTGGTAAGCAAATCTAGGGCACAATTCATTTCATTTTGATTTAAGTGTCTAAACCAGGCCAGATGAATCATACCTCCAAAAAGTTTTGCTTTTTCCACTGACATTTTCATGTCTAAAAGTTAGAGACAATTAATTCCATCCTGATTGCAATGCAGAAGTGCAAAGTGCAAATTTAATGGTCTGAGATTTTTTAATGAAAAGGAACCACACCTTCAGCTGTTGACTAGTCTGGAACAGAAGGGGTGATACTCTCAATATAAATCTCAAATCATAGTTCAGAGGCAGCTGACAAACCACACACAACAAAAGTTGCTTCAAATCATGTGAGAAAAAGGGGGAACCCCTGGCTTCTTAAAAGCATATGAGAAAAAGGGGGAAGCCCCTGGCTTCTTAATGAATTCCAGAGCAAAATTAGATGTATTTAAGTGTAAGCTATTGCAGCAGCTCTTCCACAAAAAAAGACCTCTTGTCTCTCTCTCCACGACTCACTTGCCATTGGATGCATTGGATGTGACATACGTTATTTTATACAGAATATGATTGATGAGATTGAATTAAGAGCACAACAGGGAGACTGGCTGATCACTTTACTCACTGACTCAAGTCCTCTAGCAAGGCAGAGACACTCTTCATATCTGTCGCGGGTTTGGCCTGATTAAATACCCAGCACCAACGAACTATTTACTTACATGCTCTGCCATTGATAAGCAGAGAAGGGGAACCAAAAATCCAGCTTTTGGGGGGCAAAAATAAGGATTATTGAGGAAAAAACGGAAGAGCTTCAAGGCAAAACAGGCTCAAACTTGATAATCTAAAGAGAATTTATTACTAACAGAAATAACAGTGGAAAGATAGAATTATGGGGAATTAAAGCAAGCTTCCAGAACAATCCCTTATTCCCAGTACCTTCCTCCTTCCCATCCACCAATATACCAATATACACAAGGGAAACAAAACATGAGGTTTGGTCAGTGCACTCATTTTTAAGAGTTTTTCTCTAAGGAAAAGAGTTCCTTTTCTGTGTATGCCATGGGACTCTCCCCACAGAAGATAGTCCTCGGTGAACTTCTCCAGTGCGGTTCTGAGCTTCCACAAACAACAGCCCCGCCCGAACCTGTTGCAGTGGGAAAATATCTCTTCCATGAATTATTGCAGCTTCCCACACTGCTATTCATGGATCAAAACCAGTCATGGGGTTTTAGTCTTTTTTAAGGATGATTCCTCGCAGCCTGAAAGCAAAAATTCCTCTTCTTCAACTTTTAGGAACCTCTCGCAACAATTCCTCTTCTTCAACTTTTAGGAGCCTCTCACATCATCTGTAAGCTCTGGCACTTTGTCTTGGGGCAACTTCTCAGACTAAAACACCTTTTCATGGGCTGCACACATGAACTTCTTACATCCCCCCATGCACTTGTATGAATTACAGAGAAAACAGTTTGTATGTTAGTACTGCCATGGCTCACAGGAAGGTTTTCAGAATCTGGCACTGGGAAACAGCGCCTCCTCTCCTTCCCTTCTCCCTGACCTCGGTGTCGCCGCCATGTTTGTTCCTTCACGTGGTCTTACTTTCTTTCTTCTCTAACCTGGAAGGCACTATCTGCAAAAACTGCAGCTGAAGGAATGATGTTATCTAGGTCTTAGGAAGGTACTTGCCATCTCCTCCGTTTGCCGGCTGTTTGGTGTTCTTCTGCTGGTAGTTCGGTCCCTGCCAGCTCTGCCGGGCTGCCGCTGCTGCTGCTGGAGGAAGGGGGGGTCGGGTCGGGCCGGGCCCCGCTCCGAGCCGGAGCTCGGACCGGGTCCTTGGATGCCGCATCGTGAGTATTTTAACTGCGGCGCAGCCCACGGTTGTTTTCTTTGGCTGCCTGCGGCTTCGGGTTATTTTCCAGGGATCTGGCCTCCCCCGGTGGGGGAAGGCCCGGGCCCGAGCGGGCCCGTTCCTTACTGCCGGCACACAGGAAGTGAGAATCCCAGAATCCCAGAATCCCGCTCTGGGTTTAGCAAATATGTGAATCACAGAGGTGGTACCAGTTTCCTAATTGGTCTAACAACCTGTCCATCTAACCAAGTTTTTTCAAACCATAACAATATCCAAATTGGAGACATCTCTTTGCAGCTAGTAACAGACTGGCGAGTGTAATCACAGCTCAGTGAGTTTAAAATGAACTTTTTGTAATTAACTTCTTCTTATCATTTTTCTGTCTGCTGGTTCCTTTCCTTTGGAGAAGGATGCTGTCAGAAGGTTACCTCCATAGAATCACCTACCTTTGTGAAGACCTGAACCCTGCACTCTACAAGAGTTTGCCTGATGAAGGGGTGTATGAAATGAGGTCCATTAATTGTTCTTCCACATGCGAAGCACAAGGGAAAAACCTCCTTCAGAGATGCAGATCTGCTGGCAAGTGCATTTCCTCAGTCTGCTCTAGAGGTAGCAAGCACAGCAGAAGGCAGAAGGATAATCTCCCACAGCCTGTCCAGCGCCCAACGCCCACAGGGCAGCCACCTCCAGCTACTCATGTCTGTGAAGAGCTGACCAAAAAGGTCACCTACCTGGTTCCACCTTCCTGCAAGAGCATTTGCAAGAACTACAGTGATTTGCACATAGCTGGGGACTATGTGATGCCAATTAGCTCAGTCACGACAGATTTTGCTTGTGACAGCGGCATAGGCCCCTTCTTGGAGTCCTCAGAGATCCCTCCCCCCATGGAGTCCGTGAGGGCTCCCCCCACAAGCGATGCCATCCGCAGGCCGGCCCAAGGCCACTCCTCGTGCTGGCGGCTGGCGAGCTTAGGGCCCCACCTGCAGCCCCTCTCCGACTCCGCCCTGAACGACTACCTCGAGCAGAAGCTGGTGGAACTGTACAAGCAGTACATCATGGACAGCACAGCAAACATGGCGTCCCCCACCCAGATCCTGGCCTCGGAGCTAATCATGACTAACGTGGATCAAATCAGCATGCAGATATCACGGGAAAGGAACATGGAGGCTGTCAAGGCCAAAGACATTGTCATTAGCCGCTTCTTACAAATTGCCAGTGGGAAGATTTCCTCAGAAATGAGCACACCTACTCTGCATATTTCCCAATATAGTCACATTAACGCTTAGTGTTTGAATGTTAGAAAGTTTGTATGTTCTTCAAAGTCAGTTTTTAGTTTAAGATACTTTCTGCTTAATAAAAATGCGTTTACCAGCCACCACTTAAATAAAACCTTTCAGTACCTATTAAATAAGGAAAACTATCTGTACTCCTGTGCTGTGCAGCTCCTATTGCGGACCAGTAAGCTGGGGTTTTTAAAGTGTTTTTAGTGAACCTCAGACATTAAAAAAGTTTCATAGAAAAATGACTAAGAGCAGGTGAAACTCTTCCAGGTGCTCAGGTGTTCCTTTTCTTCCCTCATACTTAGTGGGTCATTTCAAATTTCCTCTCTCTGGCATCTGCCATCCTACCCTGGGTCTGTGCTTGTGCAGGCTTACACTCATGCAAGGACGAGCAAGCATAGTGATGGCACAGCCACAAAAATACAGAATTTAGGATGTCATCTAGTTCACCTCCCTGCCCCTAAGGGCTTTACTTAGGACATCCTTCCCAGAATGTTTTATGATTTGTTCTTAAAGATACTGAGGGATAGACACTTTGCTGTTCTTTCTATGCTAACCCTAATTATTTAATTGGTGTCTTCCCGTTCAAGAGTTACCACCAATTTTTGTGAAGCACAAGCTCTGTTCCCCAACAGATAGCATCCTCAGGAGTGTGTGTGTACTGCACAGTGTGGTTTGCACTGACTGGAGCCCTCACAATGAGCACTGGGGACGTGTGATCACAGACAGACACCACTTTTACCAGGTGCTTACACATCTGACGCCATGGAGGGGTCATGTGGGGACAGTGGTGGTAATAAAGGGAGAAGAGGAAAGAGAATTCATCTTTTTAAAGAGAATTGCATGTTGAAGAAAAAAGGCTACTCCAATGTCCATTGGATTAATGTGAACAGTGGCCTGGAATGCAGAAGAAAAGCTGAAATGGAGGGCTCGACAGCATGGCTGAACATTTTTGTTAGAATTGTTGTATCACAGGTCAAGGTCATTTGAACCTGATGTATTTCTGATAGAAGGTCCTATTTGGTAAAATTTCACCAAGTCTTAGAAAAGAAGAAAAAACGAATAACCAGAGCTGCCTCATGGCAAGGGTTGGTGCCTACTCCGAGTGTTCATAATGTAAAATATATTGACAATGACCATCCACCATTGGTTGAAGTTCTGAGTATCAGTATAATATAAATACTAATTTATACTACATATTCATAAAATGATTTCATGTTATTGTTTCCACAGTGTTGTTTTGTCCTTTGTACGCTTTTTTTTTTCTAATTTTTTTTTTTTAAATTTAAGGCAGGTTTTTATGTATATTTCAAAAACAAATGTGAGGTGATAAACATGTCAGTTTATTCTATTGCTGCTGTTTTTCCAGAGATTACTGGGATAGCTCAGCACATTTCCCTGCGTGTGCAGGTATACAAAAAAAAGTTGCCATGAGAACCCTTGATGCTTGAATCCAGAGGTGTACTTCTGTTGCCATAACAGCCTGCCCAAATACTATTATTCAGGAATTCAAGACAGATAATTTCTGGCATGCACTATTTCTAGACTGTGATCAAATGCTATTTACAAATACAAAAAATATGCTATATTTAGGGGCAAATAACAATCATGGTGATGCATAGGCACACACATACACTCTGCATGCAAAATCCATTATCAACAACCTGGAAAATGACTTGCAGAGGAGAGCAAAAGCAAGGAAGTGTAACAGTTTTTATATCCTACAGATACAGATTCAGGCTTTTCAATACATGAGGCTTTTGTTCATGCCTATTGACATTCACATCACTGAGTTTTAGTTCCAAAAGATGTAGTGGAAAGCAACTTGCAAGTTGAATGCATAAATCAATACCCTTGCTGAAAGATCTGACTCCTTCATCAGAGGACGCAATCGATTCTTGCACTCAACTCTCCCCACTCCACAGACCTCGTCCTGTGCAAACAAACCAGCCTTTTATCGTCTCTTACTCAGAAATCCCAATCTTCATTTCCCCCCCAGACGCGTGGGCAGCACCTTGTCACCACGTCCCCTTTCTCAGACCCGAAGCCGGAGAGAGGGAGGGTGGCTGGAGAACGGGGGCCAAGAGCTCTGCCAGAACCCGAGTGGAAACCTCCCCCAGCTGCTGTGTCAGGGGGCTGCACCCAGCGCCAGGGGCCGTGCTCAGAGAGCAGCAGTGGAGAACAACAACCAATCTGAACCTTACAAAAGCAGGGTCATGCACATCAAGGGCATGTTTGATATTTATCAATCAACTACAAACCACTCCATTCTCAGGCAGCTTTCTTCCCAGCAAATCACTTACGGCAGTCGTACTGACCTTCAAGGAAAGGTCTTATTTTGCATTGTCAGACTGACATTACTAATTTTATTTTATTTTATAAAAAGGTCATAATCATTGCAGAAGCTGATTTATTCTGGGAAGATAGTATCAGCCACTTCTTCCCCACTTATGATTATTTTCTTTTCTCTGCCTAAATATAAATGCTCATTTCACTTTGAGCCCTGTAGTGTGCCTGTTTCTCATATGAATTACATACCAGCCGCATCCCATTATCTGAAGCAGCTCTTGGATTTCAGGCAGTTTCTAAATAAACAACTATTTCTTACTTTCCACTACGCTCAGATGAAAGTGCATTTATATCTCTGTACTTCTTCCATTTAAAACTAATCTTGCCCTGCACAGGTGCCTCTCTAGGTGTGCCTGTTTCCTGCTGAAAGCACTTGGATATCAATTAGGCTGCTATTACCATGACTCAGGTTGTTATCTAAAGCAATTATCATATTCTCTCTCCTTCTCTCTCCCCCACCCCCTTTCTGCCTCAGGGTCAGACGTTTAAAGGTAGAGATCCCAATTTTTTCACAGCTCTCTTAAATAACTAATTTTTAGTCAGGGGCACATCATTTCTTGACATGAGCTTGTCAAAATGCTGATAGGAGCCCTGGCATCTGGGGAGTGTGTGTTGGAGAGGAGAGTTTGAATTCTGCCCTCACAATACCTCCTAACATTATGGCTATTTTAATATGACCAACATAATTTAAGAAGGCAAAGAAAATAGTGATGAATATTTCAGTAACTCTTTGGTTGATATTTTGACCAACTGTCAAGAAACTGCTCTCAGAAGGATAGTTTATAGCCACCTTCAGCATACTCCAGCAGCTTCCCTAGGCATTTTTTGCAGAACATATTACTCATTGCTGACAACATGATTATAGCAGCTAGGAATTTTATTGTTTATAGATGGTGTGACTGTGCCTCCAAGAGTCCGAGCCCATCACTGTGGCAGATGAACATTACCTGTGGACTCTAGGAAGGCTGGGTGTGCAGTGTGACAAGAAAAATCCTTGGCAGAGGGAGAAAAGAGAGGGAGAAGGGGTTCGTCAAATTTGGTGAAACCTGTAGATCCTGCCTTTGCTTTTAACCCCTTTGCTGGCCCTAATTTCTTGTCTGTACCAAGAAACACTGGAGGGAAGAAAAAGGGATATAAAGTGCAGACTGGGTTTTGTGATGAATGGGAAAGTGAGCATTTCATGCTCTGGTTGCTGGGTTCAGATGAAGGCAAAAAGCCAGGCATCGAAAACTGAAATCAATGAAGTTCTACAGTGCTGACTCCAGCCAGGCATGTTGCTGGTATTTCACCTTGGGGAAGCTGGGACCTCCCAGCACCCCAAGGTTCATCTCATTCCCCTCTACTGTCCTTTCAAAGATTGAAGCAATGGGGATTTATTTAGGACTATCCCTTCCCTGAGCTTCTTCCTACCACAGGTTTCTCCCTGAGACAGGACCTGCTGGGGTGTAACCAGCTGCCAGTATAAACAGCTGGGGTAGGAGGGGGTAAAAGGGACTGCAGGTTCTGTTACCTTGATTATCAGAATTGCTGTAACATATCTTACTGGTATGAACAGTATGGGCTGGGAGGCATCCCTTGTCCTCCCAGATTCAGGAGGGATAATTACCAGTTTAGGGAGATCAATCACCATGTTGCAGTGACATCTCACTGCAGATTTTAAACCAATATCGAGATATGAAAGGACTGCTGCTCTTTTGGTAACTTTGGTGACCGGTGAAGTTACTCGCTTGCCACACACCTTGTTAAATTCAACCTGTATGTCTGCAGCAGCTGGTGTGTGTCTGCTTGGCACCTCTCTGTTCACTGTCATCCCCTCTCTGACAGACTCATACGACAGCTATGGACAGTGCTCAGAAGGGACATGAATTTCTCCATCTGCATTAATTACACAGAGGGTGAGCACAACAGGCAGCTTAAATCAATATATTGGCACCCAGATTGACAGGGCTGGCCTCTGGTTGGTGGAGCCATGTCAGCTAACATGGACTGAGACCCAGTCCCCAGTCTGTGTTGTGCTGGGTAAAACCACCACTGTGTTTGAAGAGCATTTGCAGTTTAGAAATATGTAGCAAAAAATGACTAACATGTAAAGGAACAGAAGTTTAGGTCAAACCAGAATTATTCTGTGCACTGCAGTGTTACTTCTGCTTCTGCTGTACTGGGAAGAGCTGGCTTACTGTCTCTCAGGCATTTCTGCTGACAGGATTATGATGGCTTTTCGGAACATTAGGCAGGCTTTCTAAGGGCTGAAGGGAACAATGTTCCCAAGGCTCATTCTCAGACCTTCTTACATCTCTTTCAGGGCAAATATTGTATGAACTACCTTGCTTGAAGTGGAAATCCCCTCTAGGAGTATTAAAAGTGCCTCATTTTGAGTGAACATCTGGTTATTACTAAACTCTGTGCTGCTGTCCTTCACAATGTGACACTGCTCCTTTAGCTTTCCACAAAGCTGGTCACTGAGGGCTTGGCATTTCTGCCACGTCAGAACCTCCAGGACTGCCCCAGCATTTCCCTCCATCCTCCTGCCATGCAACCCCACGTTTGTGGTTTTGCAAGCTGCACTCCTGTGCTTTCTAACCTCCTCTTGCTGCTATAATCCCCTCTCACAGAAGATGGTCCCGGCTCCCCTGACAACCAGAGCAACCAGTACGATGGCAGTCAGATACTGAACATCTGGAGGGAAGCACTGGCAAAGGGAGAGGGTGATGGGGAGACCTAAAGTGGTCTGGTGATGGCCTGAGTTCCTGTGGGAGAAGCGAGGGACTCCTGTGAAGGTGGAGGAAGCCCTTGCAGAGCAGATTTTGTGAAACATACCGGGAGATGGTGGGGAGCTGAGGAAAGAGGTTTCACAATTTTCCCAGTGAAGACAGGCCTGAGGGATGGCAGCGTTTCCAGCCACTCCCTGGATGGAAGGAGCGTCTCTGTGTTTAAAAGACAGCAACCTCCCCAGCTCCACCCATGGCATTTTTAAAGCATGAAGAGTTGTAGAATCCAACATGGGGTTTTGTTCCTTCCCTCTGCAGCCACATCTGGCCGGGAGACACAAGGGGCCTGTGGCCACAGCAGCGCCCATCAGCTGTGCTGGACAGACGTGTTCCAGCCTCCGCTCCTGCGGGTCACAATGGGGTCTGGAGGCTGCAGGAGCTGCTGCTGGAGCAGTGGCCACCCACACACTCCACAACCTTACTCCAGACCCCCACACTGGCTTACTCAGCTCTGGCCACCAGGTATTTTCCTCCTTTACTGAAATTTCCTTGCTAAACACAAGGTGGGATAGGAGAGCTCTCTTAAGAACAAGCAATGGGAATGGGAAAGGCAGGAATTACGGAGTCAGGCCATGCAGTGCCTTTTTTTACAGATTATTTTTTTCTGTAACCAGAGCGAGACTATAAGAATAAAATCACAGTTGGCAGAGCTGACTTTGGTATTTTCATTGATGCAGTTGTACAGTACTCCTCTTTCCACACAAGCTCCCTTGCCTGGAAATGGATCCTGTTTGGAGGATAGGGGTGGAACAGGATTAAAAAAAAACCCAGTAATAATTTGATCAGTACCATTTTAACACAGGCGACACATTCCAATGCATTTCTACATAGAAATCATACAAAAGAAAAAAAGAAAGAGCTTAACAAAGGTAGGCTCACCAATTTTAATAAAGAGAGGTTAGAGGTTTTCAGTTCCAGCATTTTTAAATCAATTAATCTCAAGGTTTAATTGACCCATTTAGCTAAAGCTGGTCGAAGTGTCACTTCAGAAGTCCAGTGCTTGACTCAAGTACATTCAAGGCCATGAAAGTATGCAACTCAAACTGCTATTAAGACATTCAATTTTATATAAAGCTTCACAGTTCATTATAGACAGATGGGAGACTTGGATTGGGTGCAACAGTAGAAAGAAATTTATTAGTAGGAAAAAGAACTAGTTAATTATTTTTAATTCACAGAACTAATTTTTACTTCAAACTATATTCTTCAAACCCATAGCATCAAATTTACAGTTTTAACTCCAATGAGGCTACCAGATCTTTGTGTACGTTTGCTTTATCATCTTCTCTTATCGACTTTGATCTGTGAGCACTTAATTTAATTTCATTTCCTCTAGTCTTGCTTTTTTCTTCTTCTGTTACTTTGTCCTTTGGATACATCCCTCTGGTCCAGGCAACTTGTAATGTGTCCTCCCTTGGCATAAGGATGTCACAGATGCGTTACACAACTGAATCAATGGTAATGTACAGAGCAGCCCTAAGGTAGATTTTTTTCCTCTTCATCCCATTTTTTAATTCAAGACTTGACCAGCTAAACTTAGATAGGAAGCTAGAGGTTTAGTCATTGGAAAAACTATTAAAATGAGTCTATTAGAACAACATAAGCTTCTTAAAACAAGTGCAGTAAAGTTTCTTATTTCTGTTAGCCTATGACCTATTGCAAAAAAAAATAAAAATTACAGACTGAACATAGAATCCAGAGCACTCCCGTGGAAAACAGAAGGTCTATTAATAAGGGTACTTTTGAAGACTGGAGCAAAGAAGAATGGTCCCTGATCGAATCACATTCATTAAATCAACTTGAAATTATTAAAATGATAGATTCACCCCTTTGTAAAATAATATATTACCTTTCAGTCAGGAACATGATTATTTACTAATTATTTCATCATATTTCTAAGGTACTTATGTAAAAATCAGTTAATCTGATGTCATCTGTCATTAAATACACTACAAAGGTTATTGAACCATTGATGTATAGATATATGCAATTGAAGATCAAAGGCAGGCGCAAGAAGATAAACCAGTTTGAGATTGCATTCTGTTTGCATGCCAGTTGTCATGTACCGTGAAATGAAGTTCACCAGTGACCTGTTTCCTTATTCTGCTCACAACATGAACCACAGCTTTTGGGAAAAATCCATAGATCTTATTCTTTTGTCTAATGAAGTCACACAGCCTCTGATCCTTGGCTGTTAGATGTGATTGACATATTTAAAAAAACAGTAAAGCAAAAGAAGAGGGAAAAGTGTGTCCTCTTTCAAACACAAATTTGAAAATAATATTGAAAAGCCAAGTTTTGTTATAGGCAAGTTGTATCATCTTGGCTCCAATTAAACAGCATTTTTCTTTGCAAGTCATGACCTCAGTGGACTAAGTCATGAAACAAAGTATTACTCAGTTTAAGGAAGGGCACCAGATGCAAGCCTTTAATACAAAGAAAGAAAATTTATCCAAAATACATGAACAGTAACTTCAGTGATGTGACTACAGCTGGGAGAGAAGCTATCCTTTGGATGTGCCAAGTTAGATTGAAGTTTTCACAATGAGACATTCAAATCTCATAATCTTGGAGGTAGTGTGTTTCCATGCTTCATTTGTTATTGTTATTATTATTTATTTATTTGTTTAGCTTTTGATAGATGGAATGGGGTTAGGCTGTGAGGAGATGCAGCACTTTATTTTTATTCATGTTTGATGATATGAAGGCAGGATAGCAGTGGAGGAATGAAGAGAGAAAAATGATGTGCTCAAAACCAGGAAATAGTAAAACAATCTTTGTAGAAGGGTGGGGAAGGCAGGAATGAATTAGTCAAGGATGTTGTAGTGCTTGAGAATGCAGAAGCTGAGGACTTGGACAAGAGCCATCTGTGTCTGTTGATGGACACCAGTTGTAACTGGCACGCGGAATAAACTTAAAGTAAAGGGGCAATTAGAAGATGTAGTTATTGTGAAACTAAATAGAATTATAGGAGGTTTTTTTACTGTTGTTTAGACAGAATAGAATAAAACATCTTTGTACTGTGACGGTAAAGATGAAAAGAATTCAGGAGAAATGCAAAAGAGATGGTACTGGGAACATGAAGCTGTGAAGACAAACAGAAGAGATCAAATTTTAAAAGGTGGGAAAAATTGTACAAGAAAAACGAGGGCATGAAAAGGTAAAGAGTCATGGAATTGAGAGGTTAAAATGTAGTTTTAATTTGGCATGCTCAACAGTTCTTTTATCAAGAAAAATATCGAAGGGGGAAATGTGAAAAAGTGTGATGTCAGGTAAAAGATGTGAAGAGATCTAGAGCTGTGGTCAACGGATTTGCAAAAGTGGAGTCATTTGTCTAGGAAGACTTAGAAGTCATGGTTGAAACAGGGAAAATCAACAATTGTGCTCATAGGAGAAAGGAAGTAGGATAGGATGGAGAGATCTCAAGATGAAAAATTGTCATTAAACTGGAAGAAATGGGTGGCCACAGAAAAGTTTGTGGTGCTGCTGGCTAGGGACAAGTGGGAAAGAAGCACAGAATATGACAAGATTGATAAGACACAAGCAGTGAGAGATCAGAAGAGGCCAGTGTTTGGTGAAAACAGACCTGGAGAGCTGCCTGGGGCTGCCCAGTGTGTGATGAAATGTACAGCAAAGGGATTGTGTGAACACCTACCACAGGAGCTGGAGGCAGAGACTGGAGAGAAAAAAAGTGAAAGTAGAATGAAGCTGGGGAAAAAGACTCATGGCTTCAGGCCATAGGAATTAGGAGGCATGAGGAGAGAAGACTTTAAAAAATTGCATTCAGGTGAGAAGAAAGAGAGCAAAGGGAGAGAACGGAAGTGTTGAATAAGAGAGAAACCTGAGACTCCCAGGAAGTGCTTTGATCCAGGATGCACAATGTCAATTTGCAAGGAAAGGCAGCCACTTGAGTGCCAATTTTAAAGACATAATTCCTTGAGAAAACTAAGAGCTGAAGGAAATGTCTAGAGACTCCAGATGCATCCTAACTTTTATAAATGGAGTGGTTACTCCAGAGATGGTAGGAGAACAGAGGGAAATAGAAAAGAAGAAGTGTAATTGTTCTGATGTGGCTTGTCATTCTGTATATACAGATTCCACTTTTTGGCTAAAATGCAGATTGCTACCTTTCAGCATTTCCTCTAGAGATTTTCCAACAGTGAATTCCAAATATCAGGGAGACTTACAGCAAGTAAAAACGTCATGATAATGTGCCAAGAGTCTCCTGAGCTATCTAGGACAAGAAGAGACACTTTCAATTTTATATTAGTGTTCCAATTTCGGTTTACAGAGTGAATTAATAATAATAAGAAAGGAATGCAGATGAGAAGGATACTAGTTGAGAAAACTTTATATTCCGGGATAGATATTTTTTGTAATGTTTAAATGGATTTTTGGATGTGAGCAATGGTTTTGAGTATGTAGGTATGCCTAGCTCTGAGGGTGGGCTCCCACCTCATCCTTGGACAGGGAAAGCTGGCAGCTTTCCCACTGGCTTCCTCTTCCTCTTGAAGATGAAGATGGAGAAGAGAAATAGCTGGTCATTTCTTATTCCTTAGTCACACTTAAAGGAGAACAGTCATACTGCAGGAAAGCTTTTCCTAGGCAGAATGCCCTGGAGACTGTTTTTAGCCACTTGGAATTATTTAAGTTTCTTTTACATGTGCTACATCCCATGCCTGACTCCTCTGCTTCTCAGTTATCTCCCTCTGGCCTGGGTGACCTGATGTGTCCCGCATGAGCACAGCTGTAGCATTGTTTTCATCTGCTGTAGTGGGAGGCAGAAAAACAAATGCTTTTGGAAAATCAGGCCTCTAGATTTCAGCTGACTGGGAGAGTGGGACATGGAGAAACAAACAAACAAACCAAAATGCTTCAGAGCAGCTTGTCCTGATTAAAGGCACGCTACCACAGAGACCCTGCATTCAATTTTGTAGAACCCCATCCAGCATGCACATGGTCCTTACAAGCCTACAGTGGCTCTGTGCTCTTTTGCAGCCTTTGAAGGAACAGATTTATTCGAAGCATAGATTTTGTGTTTGTCTTTATTTCTACATTGGTGACAGCTGTAGCAAGGCAGACTGGAGGCAATGAAATGAAAGGCGCTGTGTCCAGATCCATGTGCAAAAAGAAGACATGAACTTACTTTTAAGGCAGAGAGAGCTGTAGGCTCTTTGACACTGTTCCTTCATTGTGCAGACTGAGAGATGACCTGAATGAATTTTGAGATTTCACAGCACTTGATAAATGAAGATCAGTATCTTTGACTGAAAGAAGGGTCATAAATTTGGTGTTCCTTGGGTGGCAAGCCTTGTAAGGGTAAGAGATATTCTGCTGTGTAATTCTGAATTTTAATAGAACCAGGAGCCATGTTTGCTGCCTGCCTTGGCAAAGATCTTATTGATACTGAAGAAAGAAAACAAGAGAGTTTACTGACTTTCACCTGTGAGCTCTAAGGGAAAAGAATAACTATGTAGCACTGTAGGCAGAAAGCATGCAGAAATTACTGTTCTTACCTTTTTTCCTACCTGATCTGAATCTGTAGCTGGATGCATTTTTATATAAGATGGATATTATGAACAATATTTTGAAGCCGTATTTAGTACTGTTCCTTTTCCGTGTCTGGACTAAGGCTTAATTTTGGAGTCTTCCTGATGCACATCATTAGAACTAATTTGAATCAGTTTTTTATCCTTTTTCAGTTTGTCTGTAAATTAGCAGAAGAAAGGCCTAATACATCTAGTATGGCATATTTTGATGAATGTAAAATGTCATCTGAAAAGCTTCTTATTCCTTCAAAGTGGAATTAACTGTTCAGAAATACTCTCCAGAAATGGAAAACCTATTAGAGTGTCTATAGAAAGAAGTAGGAACTTGGACTGATCCATAGCACCTTGGGAAATAAAAAGACTTTGGATCACTGAACTGTCATCTCTTAATTGTATACTCCTGTTCCAGAACTCCCTTTGAAAAAAGAATAGATAACTCCTCATTAAAAATAATTATTTCAGACATATTAATTATTTTTTTTTCATGCAAGATGGTATGGGAATGGAAAAGGACTTTTCAACCTTCCATTCTGCTAAGCAATTCTTCAGAAGTGTATTGCAGTATGGAAAAGGACGTAATTTAAATCGTCTGACCTCCATTTTTTTTTCTGTCTTTCATTAAATTTAATTATGTGTGCAGTTTTGTTCTATAAGAAATGACAAGAGACAGCAATCTAAAGAAAAAGATCATTATAAGGTGAAGATTGTGGGTAGACAATAACCACTAAGCATTTTTTGTGTCTAACCACAGGAATTAAAACAGGCTCAAACTCTCAAATTAAGGTAAAAGTGAGTGATATTTAAGTCATGCCAACGAAACACAGTTGGGGAAAAAAACCTTACAAAGTTGCCATCAGAACCCCTCCACATGCAGATTAAGTAAAAAATCTCTTCTTGAACTTTTCAGTCTTACACATTGAATGTATCTCTGTCTTAGGAGGGAAAATATAGACTCTGCCATTACTTACAGCAACATCTACAATTTACAATTTATCTGGACTAATTGTGAAGCTGATATGCAAACAATGCTTGAAAATATGACAGATATTTTGTTTACAATTTTTTGTTCACAGGGGAGTGTGTACAATAAAGTGTGTGCATACTTTTGCATAGCTTTTAATTCAGAGCCAGGTGAATTTTGAAACAAATATTGTAAGTTAAATGAGAGACAGGATCTGAATTTTATATCTACTTCAAGTGTACAAGCAAGGAATAAAATAACTTCTGAAGATTAGACCTTTATATTGAATTATTTGAGTAAAGGGTTTTTTGAGAAGAGCAGACATTTTCTGTGACAGTATTCAGTATCTGAACAATAAAAAGTATTCCATAATCACCTTAAATAATTAGCCGGACAATTCCTGTTTCTGTTTATGCTTGCAGAAGAAGCAGTGAGAATAATGTTATTTTCTTGCATTTATTCCACTGAAATTATATCTTAATAATTTCCTATTGGCATTTTATTCCACTGTGAAAGGACTCTGAACAGCTCAGTGTGAGTTGTCAGCTGAAATTCAAGCTGTGCCTGCTGATTGACCATATCAATGGAGTCAGTGAGCATTGATTTCTTGTCCTAAGTGGAGGCTTTCCATAAGCTACCAGGACATCAAATCACTCAGAAAGATGCTGGATTGGATTAGGCAAATTTAGAAGATCTGAAACCTCTCCTGGCCACACAAGCCTTACATGCAGCATCTTTCTTAGAAAGAAACAAATTAGAGTCAAAATGTATTGGTTGGATGCAGAGTTTAGGTTTAAATTTTCCCCCAACCCTTCCATGCAAAGTAAAGGAATTCCCCCAGCAGTGTCTGGGCTGTTCCAGGAGCAGATGCTTCCACTTGGGGCTCTCCAGCTTCAACAGCACCTTAAACTCAATGAGCCTACTCAAGGCCTTCAGTGACACAGGCATGTAAGGCTGGGATAAATGGAATGGGATTAAATTATCCAGTGTCTGGGGGTTACAAAACTGTCCTAAGCACTGATCCCTCCTCTCTGGTAACCGGTTTCAGCATTTCATTTGTTTAACCTCTTCTGCTTCCTTTTCATTGCATTTGGTGTCACTGTAGAGCAAATCTTCACCTGCTATACACCAACTCCACCTGTGAGTAAAAAAATTCCTAAATTTGCATCAAAAAAGTTAGCTTTGAGTCAAGTACTAATTCAGTATGCACACTGTTGCAATGGTAGAGGTGCACACAAGACAAAGTGACTGAGTTCTGACTGAGCTAAATCTAAATAATAATCACCAAAAGACATGCAAAAGCAAACCAGACAAAGTCATTTGTCTTTTCCATGTCGTGAATGACTGAAGAGCTAGGGAGCATTTAGTCTGTGAAAGATTGAAGGTTGAGAAAAGCAAAATGAGAAGTCTTTTCATCAGAGTATTTAAAACAGTTTAGTTTTATTCAGTTTTGGGGGATTTCTATACTTGATCTTTTCACTTTTGGGCCTGGTGAGCACATTGGACAAAGGGTATTAATATTAAGAAGAAGCAGAGGTTTTTGTCTGCTTCTCAGAAGTGGAAAAAATATATTTAAGGGATTTTAGCATTAATACATGCAGCAGCCACAATTGAATTTAAGAACCAAATGACTAATTCTGAGGAAATATGTAAATAATCTTCCTCACATAAACAGTCTGATTTAATATTGCGGTTATATTTAGGGTAGTGAAATTATATCTCAATGCATAGCTAAAAATGTATGAGTGCATGATTCAAGCAATTTGGTTTTAAATTCTTTTTATAAGGTTTAGGCCATAATAAATTTAGGAACATGCTAGTTAAATTGACCTGTGCAGAGGTAATGTTAGTCCAAAGCTCCTGTAATTGAAACACATTGCACAACAGGGTTTTAAAGAAGGAATATTTCTTGGCTTAGGCATATCCTGATTGTAAAATCCAACTCAGAGCAATTTCCTTTGAGAGCTTTAATCTCAGATCACAGTTTTAAAACAAACCTCTTGTCCTCCCCAAAAGCTGCATGAATTTAACATCCCTTTTTCTTACGCACAAGTTCGTAAAGTACAGTGGTGGGCATGCCGCTATGATTTATTTATCAACTAAAGTGCAAGTTTGGCTGAGGCTAAAAAGATGTTTGAAAATGAGCAGTGGGTGGTTGAAATGAACATAGAGCTAGAGCTATGGGAACACGTCTTAGCCTCTGGTGTGGTCATGCAAGAATTACAGCCAGCTAATTGAAAAAGATAAATTTTTGGTTTTGCTTTTGGTTTCGGTTTTTTTTTGTAGAAAGAGATCATGCAGGAAAGTTTGAATGTGACCATACCCAGAATTTTCTTCTCTCTCTGAGTCCACTGGGAGTCAGAAACAACTGCTCTGAGCAAAGAAGCCATTTTCAAAAGGTTTTGATAGGAAGAACAGAAAAGGAGAGGAAGAAAGAGTCCAGCAAAATTCCTCTGTTGCAGTTTCAAACCCAGGGAAACCAGCCCTGCTTCAACACTGCAGAAGCTACGTGGGGGTTCAGATGGCACCTCCCTCGGCTGCCCTAGTCCACATTTAAATGTCTTGATCCACGTACCCACTTTCATTTCTTACTGGTTTCACCTCAGCAAGGGCTGAGTGAGCCACAATATTTCGTATTTCACCACCAGCAGCAGAGGAGCGTTTGAGCAGCACAGGCTCAGTGGCCAGGCTGGAGTGGCAGGCGAAGGGTAAACAGGAATGACTGGTTGAATGCAAGGGTGTGGAAATGGAGGCAAAAAAAAAAGGTGCTCATTGCATTTTGAACAATATCTCTGCTCCACTTCAAGATGGGAAACCTGAGCCCGTGCCATCTGGTTACCTGCCAGGTACTAGCTCAACCCTGGATAGTTTTCTGGAGTTTTTCCTGTGGCTATATTTTGAGGGGAGGAATTCTGAGTTCTAGCAGCTCTTAATTCCAGCTCAAATATTAGTGCCAGGCAGCCCATGGTGAGGAAAGATTTCATTAATTTTTTGTGAGGATTCCACATGTGGCAGAGGCTGTAGCAAATTAATTGTAAGAGGCTCATAAAAGGGATCATCATCATCTGGCATGCAGTTCAGATGTTGCTTGTGTCAAAATGGCATTACTTCTCAAAGGGGTTTTACTAGGCAGACAGATTTTGGAGGCTTTCTGAGGGGATGACACACGGTCTCACTGATGCCTGAAGCTTTCAGCCTCCAGGTATTCCCAAAATCAGACCTCCCTGAACCCCTGGTTCATGTGGTGGAGCAATGCTACCCTGAGGATTGAAGTGGCTGCAAATCAGAAGATTGGTAACCCAAGGAAGCAAAAAGTCAGAAGAAACAGAGGGATTTGGGCACTTTTCAGGAACAAGAAATAAGAATATATTTAAGGGATTTTAGAAGATTCAGGATTTCATTATCTACTTTTGTGTTTAAGGTGGTAAAACATTAAAAATGCCCCAGGTGTAGTTCTCTACAGGGCCAAAGGAGGTTAAATCAATCTCCAAACTCACAATAAGGATGGTTAATTCTCATTTGTGAGCTGTGAAAGTGCCACTCTTTATTAATTCCTTGAACTTTACAAACAGAAGGTGAGAACAAAGCAAGAAAGGAAGACCCATTTGTTGTTTTTTCTCTGATGTAAAAAATAATGCTCATCAACCCGCTTCAATGACTCAATGCAACAGCAAGCAAGTAAAAGCATCTCGTTCGCTCTGCACATCAGGACATAAATATTCCATCTCCATGACACAGAAATAAAGAGTAAAAAAGCACATCCCTTTTTTCAGAGCCGCCTGGATGTTTCACTGTGTATAAGCATAATAACTGTTATTTTCTGTCATTTTCCAGCATTTTTATGTTCTCTTAAAAACAGGCATGCAGGCAGTTGAGCTCCCTCATCTCTACTGAAAGTGGAAACCCAGAAATTGTCCCTGAAGTCAGTGACCGATGTAAACTGAGTGAATACAGAACATACATAACAGGATGCTACACAATGGCAATTAAGCACAGGTACAATGATCATGGAAAAACTCTCTTGACTGTGAGCTTTGTAGCACTGCTGGATGCAAGAAATATTCCAGCACCCAGGTGAGCTGGGATTCAGGTGGGGCAAGAGGCATAAATAATGGCTGAGAAGAGGATTGGCTGTTATGAACTTGCCCCTGGGCTCTTCTGCAGCTGCAGGAGAGCTGGCAAAGCACAGGTGTCACTGAGGGCTGGTTTAGTCTCTGTCTGCAGAGCAAGTTCACAGGGACTGAACCTGGGAGGTGTCAATTGTCACATCTTTGCTCCGCTGACCAGCAGAACCACTGCCATGGGACGAATCTCCCAGTGGCACTTCACTTGCCAGCCCCTCACTGATGATGAGGTGCAGGATGCCCCGTGTCAGGCTGTGAGGTTTGAGAGATGGGAGATGCAGCCGAGCACATGCCAAGGCCTGCACTGCAGTCCTGAGCACGGCACGAGGGTGGGATTTTTGGTTTAATGTGTGTTAGAGAAGCTCTGTGATTTTTCGGGTGTGCACTGCCTGCAGCAGCAATTGCTTAATGCACCATTAGATCTTGCAATAATTGGTGAGTACAGGCTCCTTTACAAGAGGAGAAGTGATTTCCACATTTTATGTAAGTGCACTATTAGTCATGTGCCACTGCTGATACCTTTGACTTATTTGTTGTCTGATGTTTGAGGTGAATACTGTTTAAGATTTATTTTGTAATTTCCACTATGCCAATGTAAAACATATAGTTTGTTGCCATCAGGTTGGAAAAAAAATTACCTCTTGATGCAAAAAGGGTGTCAAGATTTGAAACTCCCCAGTGACAAATGACAGAGGCACCAAATATACCTTGTTCCCGTATATCACTTCTTTGAGGATGATGTGCTTTTTATATAACATTGTGGGTTTCATTCCTGTCCCCAGAATACCCTTGGAACTGAGTAGTGCTGTCCCAGCAATGTTATTATGCTGACAAAAAGATTTTAATTTTTAGACTGCTATAAAATATACGAATGCAGGCATAATGTTTTAGTTGCATAATGTAATACCAGGAATAGCTCACCAGTCATCTTAATCAGATCATAATTCACTCCAAATCCCAATAATTTGCAGTATACCTTGTCTAAATGGAGGTCAGAGAAGATACTGGTAAGGTCAGTAATCAGTGCTGGTACTGAAAGGCGCCACTTGGTAGATAGGAAAATAATTGTGAACTGTATAAAGTTTGAAATGTTTTACTTGAGAGGCTGCTACAATCTTGGGGGTCTTTTTCAGTTTGCAGGAATTCTCATCCGCTTACGGGCATTAATGCTTTCTGATTAGAACAGATCCACAAATTAAAGGAAGAGCTGCCTTCAAATCATTAGCTCTCCAGTCTTTTGGAGTTAATAGCGTTGATATGAAATCACCATTATCAAACCTTCTACAATCTGATAAGAACTCTAAAATGACATTGCACTACATCTGTTCCATTCAGTTATGCCCATTTAAAATAATTAAAATAGAAATTCCTCCTTGCTGAGAAAACTCTGGACAGCTGGAGTCTTCCCTTTAACCTGCATGAAACTAACAGGCATCACATCTTTCTTGTTAGCAATTCTGCACAACATTTCTCCTGCCAGCCAGTGCAATTTAAATCACCTGGTTGCCTGAAATAAGGTCAGGGACATTGAAAAGATGAGCAATTACTCTGAGTGTTTTTTAACAACATGAATATATTAGATAAGTGGAAACATTTATTATTCACTGCAAGAATGGTTACAGAACTATCTTGGAAATTTGCTGTATTCCTGAATAACAAGGGTCTAAATTATTCCCATCATTAGAAGGATGCTTTCAAACACTGTAAACATCAAGAACAACTTTAGATTAAAGATCTAAGCAAAAACTTGTAGCTGAAAACTTAGCTCATCAATAATTCAAAGCAGTTCTGGGAAATGTAATCCATTTCTTGGCAATGCTTTATCTAAATCTGTGGCTGTGTGAGTTGGATTGCTCTTCTGTGCCACAAGGTGTCATTGTTTTACCATTATCAGCTTTTTAAAACCACGCTTTAGGAAAATCTGCAAAAATTCCTTCGTCTGGCATTTTAAGAACTTGGAAACAGACACAGATAATTATCTAGGTTTTAGTTGCTTGAGAAATGCAGAAAATAGCGACCTGTCAAAGACTAAATTAGAAAGATCTCTTTGACACCTACTAATGTACCAGCAGGCCTTCAAGGTCTTCAGGCTTGTTTTTCCCTTCCTGGTGTAGAGGCATTTTGTGAGGCCATTTGATCCCCTTACCTCGACAGGAGGTAAGGAGCTTTAGCTCTGTTTTGATGGCTCGGAGGATGACACGTGCCATTTGGGCAAACCCAGGTTTCTGTGCCCTCAGGCGAAGGTCAGGTTCCCTTCCACTGCATTCCCCGCCCGGCTGCTTGCCCTGAGAAGGCTGCCTCACTGCTTGCTCGATCATGGAATGATTTGGGTTGGAAGGGACCTTTAAAGGTCATCTAGTCCAACCCCTCTGCCTTGGGCAGGGACATCTTCCACTAGGCCAGGCTGCTCAGAGCCCCACCCAACCAGGCCTTGAATGTCTCCAGGGATGGTGCTTCTTCTACTTTTTGGGGCAACCTGTTCCAGTGCCTCATTACCCTCATCGTGAAAAATGTCTTCCTAACATCTAATCTAAACCTCTTTCCATTTAAAGCCGTTCTATCCTGTCCTATCACTGCAGTCCTCATAAAAAGCCCCTCTTTGTCTCTCTTGTAGCCCCTTTAAGGTGCTGAAAGGGGCTCCGAGGTCTCTCTGGAGCCTCCTCCTCTCCAGGCTGCACAGCCCCAACTCTCAGCCTGTGTAGTTGTGCTGGTATCATCAAAGCAGAGCTCCGTGTGAGGCTGAGCCTGTTACACAGACATCAGGTAGGACACTGCAAAGAACAAATTCTGCTATTAAGCACACACAGGAAGAGAATGGACTCGAGCATTAGCAGTAGTAAACCCCAGGAATATTTATGCATTCAGGAGATTTTCCAGATAGACACCTAGTTGCCAAAACATGACTAAATTTCTCAGGGAAAGCCTGGGGGGAAATGGGTATCCATCACTTTTACAGGGCTTGTCTGGTGCAGTGCTGGGAGTTGGCTGCTCAGCCAGGATTTCTCTGTTCTGAATGGGAACCACGTAGGGAGCTGCTCAGCCACTGAGCACTGTTTGCTCTGTGCTCAGGGCAGCCAGAAACGCTATTTCCAATGAGGTCATGATGCAAAAACCTTGAGAAAAGCTAGGTGGTGAGAGAGAGGGAGTAAGATGAGCTGGCTCACAAATACGGCAGGAAAGAGCTGACATCCACTTGCAAGACAGGAAGAAGTGCTGGGAAAGAGGATGTAACAAGGGGATGTAAAGGAATGTTGTGCAGTGAATGAGGAGCTATTGCTTGGAATTTTTTGCTCAGGTACTTATGACCTTGGGGAGGACATTTGAGGTTCCCACCACGGGACAGTTTCAGAGGAAATGTTGATGTGTCAATAGGAACCTGTAGGTGTGTGACACAGGCATTCAGTGTTGAGACCAAAGACTGTGAGTTAAGAAGGCCAGATACAGCCATCCTATGTGCATCCCAAAATTATAAATCTAGCAACACGCTGCTGAAATAAAATAAGATAAAATAAAATAAAATATAAACCAGATATCCTAGCCATTAAATCATATCACTCTCACCTGAAAATGGATGTTTCAAGTGGCGAGTAGATCGTTCTTTTTGTAATTGGTCTTGGAAATCTCAGTGGACCTTCCAAAACTTCAAAACCACTGGAAATGTTTCTTCATCCTGGGATGAAGATTATTGACAGAATGGCATGTGAAAAGTTTGCTGGAAATTGCTGTCTAAATCATTACCTTTTCTGTGCACAAAGAGTGACACTCTGAAGAGTGTTGAAGTGTGGAAAAGAGGGGATTTATCCACAGGAGTTTGCTGGATTTCAGAAAGACATTAGGCTGTGTAATTGCCTCAGTCAGTTTGCCATAGGGAGAGGAAAATATGGCTCTGTTGCATCAACTTTTCTTCTGAATTTTATCACTGGTTGGTTAGAGCTACATTTTTTGAGCAGACAGAGAGCTGTCATTCAGTATTGATACTAAAAAAGTCGCTAGTAAAAAAGCACATAGATTAGTCTCTCTGGGCCTCCTGCTTTTCTTTTCTTACCAGTGAATGTACCAAATGCATCTTTTTGTCTTTGATTGAATACACAAAACAAGCCTCACTTTTTGTGCAGTGTCTCTTAGCAGAAGCTCCTGCAGGTGTTGGCAGCAGAGGTGAGCAGTGTGGCACCCACTGCACTCTGTGCTGGTGTCTCACCCGGCCCTGCTTCCTGCTCACGCTGCTGCACATCTTCTCTGACAGCTTTCTCTGTGCTTAGCTCTTTCACCCTGCTTTTATTTCTGCTTTCATTAGGTTTCCCTAGCCAACATATGCATTCTTTTAAGTATCTAAACTGAAAATCAGTCTTCGCAGAACCAATGTTAAATCTTGTTCTGTCAGTCAGAGCATGACTTGTGTCACTGGGACAGAAGGCCTTTATGATCTTTGTGAGGAACGCTTTTAGGACCTTTATGCACTGTGTAAAACCTTTCCCCAGGCTGCCAAGGGTACCTATCACCTTTGCTAATGATTCTGCAAATGTCACCATGTTAATGATCTCTTCTCAGCTCAAACTGTAAGCCATGGATGCCTGTTTCTCTTGAGAGAGATAACTTGTGTATAAACTGCACCTCAAACCGAATGGAAAATAATAAATAGCAATAACATTCCTGATGGAAAATGCTTTGCACAGAAGGGCACAAAATGTCACGTAACAGCTACAAAGATAATGTTTCATCTATTATAAAAAACGCCCATCATACTAGGAGCTTTAATTGTGCACTTCTTTTGTTGATCCTAGGAGGAGGTGAGGCTTCAGCCTTCTCTTTTGCCTCCTTGTGTGCCAGCACAGATGCAGCAGCGGAGGCTCTGGTCACCACTTGCAGCTGTGGCTGTGATGGCATTTGGGGATTTCTGGAGCAGAACCTCAGTCTGCTGCTGGCCAAAGGTCTCAGCATGGCCCTTCTTCCTCTGCTGTCCTGGGGAAAACAGCTCAAGTGCCCCAGTGCTGCTTCAGCCTCACTGAAAACATTTCTCTGGCCTTCAGAGCAGCAAGAGAAAGAAATGCCCCGACTCTCTTCAGTGCTTAACAATACTCATTTCATAAAAGCTTTTTGCATTTGCCAGATCTGCAGCAGCTGATCAGGAGCTGCCTACGAAGGCACAGCTTGGTCCCTGAACACCTTCCAGGCAGGGTGTTACCGTGCACCCCGTTTGTGTGTCTTGCTTGATGCACAGTGGGGTACGTGGTAGATTCACTGAGAACACTCAAGCTGTCGTGCATCAAAGAAAAGGACAAAAATCAAAGTATTTGTCTTTTCAGAGTCCTTCCAGGCTAAACAGACTGCCCACACAACCCCCCAGTAAAAACACTCAGTGCTTGGTCAGATATAGCTCCTGAAATATGTATCCATGTAGAATAACCACTGACCATATCGGAGGCTCCCCTGAGTTGTTTAAAATTATTGCGCCTGCAGGTTCTGGTGCTGAGTGGGACAAGCTGCTGCGTGTTCCACAAGGCCCCTGCACGGGGTCTCGGGCGAGGTCAGCACCTCTGCTAGCTAGCTGTCCCCACTCATGACCGCTGTGGGCCTTGCACCTCCCTGCGAATGATGGTAGGGCGCCCCAGAGGTGATGGAGGTGGCCCTCGGGCTGGCCGCCATTGCTTTTATTCCGTAGACCCCCCGGGAAAGGAGAGGATCCACATGGCGACCCCAGGAACCGAGAGGGGGGACTTCCGCTTGGCAGGGGGTTATAAGGGACACCCGAGGAGGCGGGGTGATACAGAACAGCCAATAGGAAGAGAGGGAGAGAAGGGCGGGTGTTACAAACCAACCAATGGGGAGAGAGGGGCAGGCATAGGGATTTGGTTACAGCTTGCAGAGTACATGAATATGCATAAGTGGTTCAGGGGTACATGAATATGCATAAGTGGATGGGCGAGGCTTTCTCCAGAAAACCAAGAAGGGGTTTTTCTTTGACCAAATCATGGTCTAATATCTTTTTTGACCTCCCCTTCCCAGCTCACCGCAACACTGAGTCACAGTGTTACGAGGACAGAAATATCAGGGCAGTCAGACGGCCCAGTTTTAGTACTCCCTTTGTCACATCATGCAAAGCATTAGAACAAAGCTGTGTGGATGCCAAATGCAGAAGCAGGTAAGATCAAAATTATCTTCACCGTGGGGAAGAGAAAATCAGTGAGATTAGAGGGGACTTTCCTTATAACCAAGTTTTACACTCACCAGGTTCAACCTGCATTTTCAGCTCCAAACCAGACTGTATTGATTAACTGGACAGGTGAGTCAAGTGCATGATTTTCCTCTGCGGAAAAATAAAGAGGAAAATGATGTGATCCCTTAGAATATCTCATCTCAGTATAAAGAGGTACTGAAGACTGCTTAAGAAACAGGTTTCTAGTGACCAAATTATTTTTTATTCTTTCCCACTGTCATTATGTTAATCAAGAGATACGAGTGCTCATCTACCGATGTCTCATTAATGTTCAAAGGCACTTAACTCCTATTTTTGCCTTTGAAATTCTCCCCTCACGATACTGAACACATTTCCAGCAGCCTGTCACGCTCAGCATTTATCACATACCCAGTAATCGCTATCTTCTCCAGCTTCTGTGCTGACAAACATTAGCCCTATATTTCAAAAAAAATTAATAACCACAGGGACGCATTTCAACTTAGCAGAAGCTCAGGATTGTCTTGGTTTCCCACAGCAACCATCAGGAATACTGGAAGAAAATAGGTCAAATGAAAACATAATTCCATGACAAAATCGGAGGCAGAGTTATCATAGTGATATTTCTGAAAGCTGGTTGCACAATTGTTAAGATGGGAGGTGCATTACACACCAATTCCTCTAAATTATCCTAATTAGAAAAAAAAAAAAAGATTATACTGTAGGAACGTTTGACCCATTTTGGATAGAGGGCAAAATTAATGGGTCAAAGAAAAGCAACCCTTTCACCTTTGTGTGGCATTTTAGTGATACATTTTCTGCAAACTTATGCACAGATCTAATTCTGTTTTTCCTGTTTGGGATATTGTTATAATGATTATAAATTTGACAGCTGCAACAATCTATAGTGCAGATAACAGCAAAATATTGATCTAGGATCAACAGGAATTTAATTTTAGCCTACATTTCTTTTACAGTTTCCTTGGTTAGTAACATGTGAATACATCATAATTTTCTATTGCTTTTCTTGCTGCTATTTGTTATTTCATCCCAGAAGCATCTGGGAGAGTCTGTGATACTCTAGAGAATTCCTGTATAGGATACAGAGAGCAGAGGAGACTTTTGGAGATCATTATGATCCTTCCAAAGACAATCTCTTCTTTGCAAAGGATAAGCTAAATATGTTAGCGAATGAGGTGAATCTCCGAGAAAGTGTGAAGCAATACAAACAGGGTTTAAATAGATCACGTACTTGCATAGAAAATAAAGTAGGACTAAATTTAGAAATACTTTGGTTAATAAATAGGGAGAAAATCCCAAATTTTCAATCAAGGGGATCAAGTTTGAGAAAATGTATGCGTTTAACTTTGTCACCTCATTTTGAGTAGGAATTGATTGCAATGAGGAGAGTAAATGTTCCTCTTGATAAGCAGACAAATTGAATTTCAGAACCTAGATGCCATCTTTATAAGCTCAGGAGAGCAAAACACTTCTCTCAATATAATATATTGCTTTAGTTTTCCTCAAAACACTTTCTACGGGAGAACGGAATTCTGTATTCACTGGATTGAATAGTGTGTAATGTTGATGAATGGTAGGGGCTTTGTTTGGTTGATTGGTTGGGGTTTTTTGCTTATTTTTTTCATTTGTTTATTTTTTTTTTTTCACCTAGAAGGCATCATAGCACCCAAGTCTTTTATTTCCAGTTACATGCATTATGGAATCAAGCTAAAGATTACCTCTTTCTTCTGCTGGTTCTGTTCAAAATCGCTGCACGATGAAGTGTGGCATTGGAATTTTTAATTTGTTCATTTTGGTTTTGCTAAATGCTATCTCCATCCCTATACTTTTCTGCCCTCTGATCACAAATGCTAATTACTCTCTACAGAGTTATTCCTCTTCCCCTTTGGCCAGGTCCTGGCTTAAAATCTATTTCCCACCAGGGAGCAGTCTGGGTTGAGTGCTCTTCTCTTATGGCATTGATCAACCTGTGCCACAAGACATGTCCCTCTCCATCACTGGGACCTGCTCAGCCTCCATCCCGCCTCCACAGAAACCCTGCCACAGTTCTGAGTGGAAGTGAGTGAAACCTCTCGCTTCTCACAGACTCTCATCTGGACTGTCATCTCCTTTATCACAAACAGGACTCTTTGTGCTGATCCGTGTCCTTCAGGCATGTGAATTTGAGACTGTTTTCTATGCGTAATTTAATACAAAGAGCATGATATTCTGCTTTTACAAATAAACAGGAAGGAAATTAAGCATTAGATGCCAGCTGTTGAGCTTACTGTCAGCTATTTGGGAGCAAACTGTGACTAAATCTATGTAACAAGGGGACTTGCATAATAGAATTTGCTTTATTCTGCATTATAATGCAAATCTCTATGTCCTGCTACTCCAGCTACAGTATTTGATACCAAAGTAGCTGATGATGCAAACCAGGTTTCACTACTGCTGAGACCTTGCTCTCTGACATTTCTTCCATTCATTTGGGGAAAAAGCCCACAATTTCCTCCCAAATGTCTCCCCCAAAAGCTTTTAAGAGATAAGCATGTTCCCCCTGCTTTATTCTAATGTAAACTTGAACCCATAAAGTTTCATCAAAAGAGCGTAAATCTTTCCCCTCCAGAAGTTATCTGCCATGTTTCTTCTTATCCTTTGGGTGACTGCAGTAATTTTTATGCTGTGCTGTCGGGAGTGTAATGTTAAGTGCTTCATTAATGATGATTTGTGCCATTGAAAAGTTTAAAATGGGCCGATCATGGCAAGGACCTGACATTATTTATTTTCGCTCTTTGTATTAAACTCTGAAAAGAACATTTTAAGAGCAGTTTTGCTTCTACTTGGGGATGCCATAAGCAGTATTTCATAAGCCATTGCCTCAGAGACAGCATTAACCAGGACAACAATAATAATGGCTGCACGCATTGCTAATAAATATTTCCATTTATTTGTAATAAAAGGGATACATTTCACTGTGAAAGGAAGGAGATAAGTAGAGAGATGCTTGTCTGCATTTGGAACAAATGATAATTCCAGAAATTTTCTGCTTGAAGGGTTAAGAACTAATAATTGTATCTCAAGGAGCCAGGCCCTGCAGAGTGTGGTTCAGCAGTGTAGCTGAGAGCAAACACAACTGGGAGCTGGGAATTGCCCTAGGGAACAGTCTGGGGCTCCCTGGGGTACCTCGCTCCGTGTGAAAACAAGGGGATCTCGCTTTACTGTGGAGGTGGGGAGCGATAGGAAGGAGCAGGAGGAAGGAAGGGATGCCTCAACACTCTGATGTGTTGATGGATTTAGGTCCTGACCTGGCTCTTGGTCTGGGACCTGGTCCTGGGTTTGGGGGTGTCCAGCTTGCTGCTTGCCTGGAGAGTGAACCAGGGGGCAGAACTTGTGCTAAACTCCAGGTGGGATGAAATAGTCATAGCTAACTTAATACTGGAAATACAGGAAAACTGAAAGACCTTTTTAACATTTCACTATCTATTTTTTCCTTCTCTCCACACTATATTAGAATATAAGAAGAAACAGAGGCTCATTTGCTAAGCAAAATTCTTTTTTGCTAAGACCAGCACAGGGTGGTATAATATGGTTTCTTTGCTTAACTGCAATTTTTGCAAGATGTTGAAAAAACATAAATTTGAAACAAATCTGGAGGAAATGTAATTTTTTTGTCTATTTGATATATAAATGGACATTTTACTACAGCTAAAATTTCACATGACCTCATTTAGACACCAGGCTCAGGGAATGCCAAATGGTAGGTAATTTCATTTGTGTGTTTTAGCTCGCTAGGACTGTGTTTCTCTAGGCAGACTGGAGCTTAAGAATGTACATCAGGAAACTGAAGAGAATTATTTCTGAAGATTTGAAGCCCTTTTCTGTGGACTCTAAGGCGGCTTTCAGAAACAATGAGAATAAGCTGTGTTTTGCAGTCAAAAAAAAAAAAAAAGGTTAAAAATACAGTGTCCCAAAAATCAGTTTTAGGAGCAGTATTAAATAAGTTTGTAGGAAAGGAAAGGTCAAACACAGTATTAAAGGGCTCTGTATTTAATACCCTAGAGAAATTAAATTGTTAATAAAGACTCTTAGAGCCCCTTTACGATTAGTGTTTCTTGGAACTTTGAAGAGACCAGATTGCCTGTGCAATGTAAAATGTCACTGGAAAAATATTCATTTAATCAGCATGGATTAAAATGTATGAATCTTTGCCTGGTTCAACTCAGCTGCAATAATTTTCCAGCACACATCTGTAGCAGTCAGACTTCAGCCTGGATGAGTTTGGTCTTCATAGTTCAATCATTCTTTGGTGTTCTTGTACGGGAAAAATCCAGAAATTAGTTTTATAGAGTGAAATTTTACAGGAATTACAATTTCCACAGTAGAAATGAAAACAGAAATTAGATGTTAGGGGCCCTCACCAATTTCAGTGACCAGACTGCTACTTATTTCAATATGTCTGGGAAAAAACCCCACACAAATGGGTTTATGACAGAGGAATTTAGTACAGATTGTATTTCATTTTAGACTTGATCAACAAGCATAATTTAATTTAACGGTAGAGAAACAGACTGAAAAAAGGAGGTACTTGCCACATGAGGAGGAAGGGACCCCATAAGGAGAGGAGTCACCAGGAGGGAAAAGGAAGGAGGGAAGTCTAACTGGAAGAGCACGCCAGTGCTGGAGCCTGCCAGGATCCCTCACATCTGCCACACTTCTCCTGACAAGAAATAGATCAACTTCTCACTCTCTCTCCAGGAACCAGCAACCTTGACACACTGCTACTCTGTGGGATGATGTGAAAGACAATAAAAGAAAGGAATGCATTCACTCTAATTGGCAGGGGGAAAAAATAATGAAGAAGCAAAGAAATGTTTGTGAACTAAATCTTGTTGGGGTGCAGGCTCACCTTATGAGCTGTCCGAGTGGTGCTATTCCCAACAAATCAAATTAATCTGAAGTACTGATGTTTATATCCAGGATTATGATGACCTCGCATGAGCAACAATTTGCTGGCAGTGTTAACAATGGAAGAAATGATGCTCAGAAACTCCCAAAACATTTAAAGCAACGCAGATGTCGTATGTCTACTCCCAGTTAGCAGTACAAGACATTAGCAAGCTCAGTGATCAGTTTAAAAAAGTTTTATAAATCCTGTATACATCCATTTGCCTTCTGAATAACAAAACTGCCTTGTGGGTTCATTTTCCCCTCCCATTTTCTCCACCTAAAAGCAGCAGTTTGGGAGGCTCATTTCCATTACAGATGCTGCATGTGCATAAAAGGAGAGTGCCTGTGGAGAAAGCTCCGTTTTAGATGTGCTCCCTGTGGAGTGCATTTTTTATCAAAACCTATTTCTGATAAAACATGCTATTTGAGCTATTTTTCAGTTGTAAAGAATCTCATGCAAAACTGCTCCATTTGGGTCACAGCATGCAAAGTCTGAGGTGCCCAAGACGTGGTGTATGAACTGAAGCTGCAGCAGTGCTAGGTAAAGGTATGGGGTCCAGTCAGGACGCTGCAAATCACAGATACAGCTACGTGGAATTTTTCAAATTTATACGTTACTCTCTTGAAATGTATCTATAGACAAATCAAAATAATTTGTCAATATATGCTGACTTTCATAGGTAATCCAGCCTACCGCAACTTCCTTTCTCCCAAGGTAGAAATGGAAATTTTTTTAGACCTAGTGTTACACAATTCTTCCACCGTAAACCTGTATCAGTTTGTGGATTTCAGATTGTCCACCTTATGGAAATCTCAATTGTTATATTTTAACATACTAGGGAGCTGGATAGGTAAGAAAAATGCTTTACAGGCCCACTTTGAAAAAAGGTTGAAGTAAATATCCAGTTCATGTGAAGTATCTGAGGCTCCATACACAAAGTGGATGCCTGTGCATAAGGAAACATTTCAGGGAGAGTGAATGCCTCATCACCTTTGTCATCAGAAACTCAACACAACTTATAAGCAATTAATCCTGCAGAAGCCAAAATTCATTTGGAGTTCCAGTCCTCATGACAGTGGAATCTGAACAAAGCTTCCTAACTTTTATGTTAAATGTTCGTAGAATCATAGAATAGTTTGGGCTGGAGGGGACCTTGAAAAATATCTGCTTCCAACCCCCCTGCCATGGTCAGGGACACCTTCTACTAGACCAGACCCAAGGCTCCATCTAACCTGGCCTGGAACACTTCCAGGGATGGGGCATCCACAGCTTCCCTGGGCAACCTGTGCCAGTGCCTCATCATCCTCACAGTAAAGAATTTCTTCCCAATATCCCGTCTATATCTACTCTCCTTCTGCTTAAGACCATTCCCTCTTGCCCTATCACTACATGTCCTTGTAAAAAGCATCTCTTGTAGGCTCCCTTTAGGTGCCGGAGGTGCTCTAAGGTCTCCCTGGAGCCTTCTCTTCTTCAAGATGAACAACCTCAACTCTCTCAGCCCATGCTCATAGGAGAGGTGCTCCAGCCCTCTGATCATCTTCATATGACTTCCCTGGACACATTCCAAGAGGTCCATGTTCTTCCTGTGCTGGGATCCCAGAGCTGGATGGGTTACTCCAGGAGGGCCTCACCAGAGCAGAGGGGCTGGATCACCTCCCTTGACCAGTTGCCCACTGCTCATGTAACGCAGTCCAGGATACATTTGCCTTTCTGGGCTGTGAGCACACATTGCTGGGTCATGTTGAGCTTCTTGTGAACCTTTGTCACCTTCATGCAGGCGGCAATTATGAATCTTAAAAATAATTAGTGCTTTTTGTCCTTATCAATTACAGAAACATTTCTCCAGTGTCTCACCACTCTGGACAAGTGTGAAGAAAGCAAGCAGCAAACAAGTAAGGCAGAAAAAATTGGTAGTAATCATGAAAATAAAGGGGGTTGAGGGGGTGGAAGAGAGGGAGAAAATGTTATCCTTGTATGAGAGGAAGAACTTGAAGAAACTGGGAAAGATGTTAAAGCATGACACAGCATTTATGGTCAGGATAAATGTAGGTGTCAGTGTTTCTTCTATAAAAGGAGAAATTTTGGGAGCTGATCTTTGTCTCACAGAATTGTTTAGAGGGGACAAGGAAATAAAGGAAGGAAAATCAGTGTGCTGTGCTGTGGCCTAAACTGAGTATATTTTTTTTCCTTAAATTAAGACAGGGTATTTTTTAATTTTTATTTCCTAATAAGGGAATGTCATGGTTCCCTGGCAAATCTGTGAAATATGAGTTTGTTAACATCAGTGACGATTTTGATAGATAGACTCAAACACTTTCAGTCATACATTAAAGAGGAGGAAGTTTATTAAAGGAATTTTTCTTCCAACTTTTTTATTAAGTCAACATAAATTCAGTGGTTTTTGGCAGTTCGAATAAAAAAGCCATATACTGTGTGAATCAAACTCATGTCCTCTTTCAAACACTGGGAGTTTTTCTTATGAAAAATATCTATATTTGTGAAGCCAGAATATTTTTGCATACTTTGTCTACAGAAAATGCAGAAAGTCATACGGGTGCAGTATATCAATATGCCACACTCATGAAATGACCATGTGTCTACTTTGGTATTTTAGTTTGAACCAGGATTGCATTTTTGTCTCCTCTTACTGCATCTCACGTCAGAGATTTGTCTTGGAGGATGCAAACCGGATTCCTTGATGAAAGTGACCTGGCAGACACCGTCCTGGTGGCTACGCAAGGCACTCCAGCTGCTAATGAGCAATTATTCCACAAAGCCAGAGCAAAACTGTCCTGGCATAACCCCCCCTCCCAAAATTCTTACGGTGCGTATGACGCGTGCTCATCATCGACTGCTGCAATCAGCAGATCTGCATTAGCAGTCTTGGTAATGGAAACAGCTTAGAAGTGCCAGCACTCAGTGCTCGAGTGCTGCACCAGCCCATGGAGCTAAAGTGCATTTCCCAGTCCTGGCTCTGGATGCCCAGCCTGGTCCTGTTTGGCCTGTGTGCCATGGTGAGACCACAGTGGCAGCATCGCGGGGAGATCCGGACCCACAGCCACGGGCTGAGCTAAGAAGCACCTCCCCAGCTCCCGGGGCTGGACACCTCAGGGTCAGGATGGTTAGGTTTATTATCCTGACAGAGACTGCCTGTCCAGAAGTGTAGCCACAGCTGGAGAGAAAAAACTGCCCCTGCACTTGGAGACTCAGAGCATAAGTTATTTGGGGTTTGTTTTTTATTGCTTCTGAGAGCCCAATGTGTCAGTCTCCACGGTGTCTGTCTGACAAATATAAAGCTCTGCTCCTGCTGCTTTTCAGAAGTCACATCTGCCTTAGAAAAATAGGATGTCTTCCCTACGTGTACATTCCTATAAACTCTACTTTAAATTCAAGCTAAACAGATAATGCATGAGAAGCCATAAGTTACTGGGAATGTGTACAAGGATGTACCTTCTTCAAGGCAATCACAAAATTAAGGAAAAACACAACAAGGAGTACAGAGAAGGCCTCAATTTATTAAAGTAATATTTTCTTTTTTTTCACTAAAAAAAATGTCTGCCTTCTCAGGTGTAAGGCCTCATTCCAAGGGCTTTATTTTTAATGAAAAGAAACCACCTTGAAGAAACGCATAGTAGTATATAACCATACTAGACAGAGAGACAGCTTTGTTAAATGGTTTTTCCCTTCATAGATTTCTCAGGCATCTCAGACCATATGTGTGAGCAATATAGCACATACAGAAAACAATTTCATTGTGGACACAGAAGAGGTCGGAACACATATCGCCAAATAGACATTTGCACTCGCTAATAAATGTACATGTATACTCACATGCACAGCCAAATAAGCTTCTGCCTTTTGCCATTCTGGTGTGTACACAGCTATAGAAGTATCAGTATCTATATCATTTTGCCCATCTATATTTCTTTCTATGAATGATAAATAATTAGTGGTGTAGCTATAAAGCTTATGTATTTCTAGCCAATGACACCTTCAAGGTCCCTCTGCTGCCTACTGCTTGACCTTGGTTTAAAAGCACACAGAATGGAAACCTTGAAACCAAGATCAGGAGGATTCATTCTGACAGAAAACAGATGCAGCACAATGGAGAAAAATACACATTTAATTTTAATCCTTCTTTTTTTTTAGCAGCCTGACTATTACCAGTTCTTAAAAAAAAAATCCTAAGGTACAGACTGTCCTTCACACAAGTATCATACATTTTAATACTCCAATTAAGTTTTGATTGGAAAACATTGTAACTACAGTCAGTGGCAATGTCTACATTATTCCTCCCTTTGGGCACAGTAGCAGGAGAACGCTGTGGAAGTAACATAACAAAGGGCTGTGGCCTTAAGATGAGCCTTCTTAATGGAAGATTCCTGACTCCATACAAGTACAATAAGAGGCATTTTATTTCATAATATTTGGACAGGAAGGTTACAAGACGGCAATATAGATAGATGACACACAGTGATGTGACCTTAAAGGTACTGCTTTTGTCTTACATTACTTTTCAATTTTATGTTCTGTCTCAAGCCACCTAATCTTAGGTAGGGCTTAATAGGCTTCTTGTTTTCTGAAAGGGAATGAAAACAATTATCTTTACAAAGTGGGGAACAGTGTCTGAGCTCATGTCACATGTCACTGGTGCAGCTCCACGTGAAATGGACAAACCCATGCCTGGCTCTCCAGCTGCACTTGTCCATGGGAAATGATCCCTGGATGGAAGTCTGCCTGAAGTCTTCCCACTAGAATGACTGCTTGCCAGTGCATTATTTCGTGCTTTTACAGAGAAGAAAATATAAACCTTTGCTGATATTGATTGTCAATTTGGTGCTTTTATTAGGAAGAAAAGATAAACCTTTGCTGCTATTTTTGGCAACATCACAAAAATGAAAGGGTGCTTAAATAATGAAAAAAGCAGATCGTGTATCTTGGATTGCTCAAGCTGTTGGTGACCAAAGAAGGAATGTCTTAATACTGCTAAAGCATGGGAAAAAAGAATATAGGACAATGTTAATTTGTTCTGGAAAGCAGCAATACTTAAAATAATTAACTTAGAATAATGGTAAAAAGGACTGGCATTATATTTGTATGGAAAAAGGGGAACAGCCTAAAAGGATAGAAAAAGATACTTGTAATGGTTGCAGGAACAACACTGGCAGACTGTGTACACATCCAGAGTCCATTCTTCATAAGAGTGTGTGGGTATGGTTTGTGAAGGTCTTGAAGACCTTTCTAGTGATGTCTGTAATTTAAAGAATCACAGTGTGAATGTCTGATTTTTGGAGGCACATGAAAATTAACTACATTCCACAAATGCTTCAAGACCCATAATAACAATAAATCTTGAGCCTACTTTGACAAAGCAAAAGATGGCTAACAAATTGGAAAAGTGGGAGGAAAGAATTGTTGTGACAATTGAATCTTTCTTTCTGTCACGCCACGAGGCACTTCTGCAACAGAAAGGACTATTCCTTTCTTTTTCATGAGCGTTATAAAATCTAGTAACGCATGACTCAGGCTTTCTCAATTTGTGAACATAGAACCATTTTTTCAGTGCACATGCACAGACTCTTAATAGTTTCATGTAGAAGGTTAAAGATAGTTAAAGAATTTCTGAAATGGTTCCACTCCTTCAATTACCTAAAAGCAGCAAGCAGGCTTCCAGAAGTTTCTTCATCACACATTGAGTATCACACCATCCTCTTTTCTGTAATCTTTATGGACCTCAATTCACCAATGTGGTCTCTTCCCAAGCCCTTTTTCAATGTTTCTGTTTATCCAATTCAGTTCTAGCCTGATGAGGGACTTAAGCCCTGTAACTAAGCCCTGCAAATGCAGGAATTGCCTGATGTTTCAAGCTTCCTTCTGGTGTTTTCAGGCATCGCCATGTCGTGGCTGGTCTCACAGTTCAGCACGGAACAAACTTCTCTTTTTCACTTTTAATAGGAGATTTATTCTCCTTTTCTTGAGGGATCACTGCCCTCAGGTATAGCCAGAGAGTCTTTGTCATGCTGATTTAGTAAGCTCTTTTTCATCTTTGCTTCCATTTCTGTGTGCACACATACTCAACATACATTCATACCCATACCTGGATACTTCAGAAGCTCAAAAAAGTTTGATTGTAAAACTAAGTAAAATATAGGAAAGGAAGTGCTTTATTTATTCTGAGAATACAATTATGCATAGTTGAATAGGACACTCTGCTGCATAACTACACACAGCTTTTCTTTTCCTTTTCTATTTTCTTCTTTGTAAAATTGAAAGTTTCTGTGGGAAAATGTGTGGATAATAATGAGAGCTCTAAGCACAAAATGTCTGATAATGACAAGAGCAATGAGAAGAGAAGAAAGATGGATAGAAGAATAAAGACACTGAAAGAAAGGTAGAAAAAAATCCTGGAAACCTGCACACATGCCTGGGAGCATATTATTGAATCTGAACCATAAACTATACTTATGTAATTTTATCAATTGCACCTAATTACAAGAGTGAATGCTGGCAGAGATAGAAAATACTTCATTGAATTGTCATGCTTATATTTCTCTCTCCTTATTTCTTTTTATTATTAAGCAATTTAAATTAACTTTTAGTTTAGACCATTTAATCTATAAAACCATAAATGCCCTATAGCATGTTTTGGAAGGCAAAATAAGCTCTTAACCTGAGAGATGAGTAAGAGGAGCCTGAGGTATTTTTATCAAAGCAGCCTAAGAAATGGTGCATTGCAGGCCTCAGCTAAGGCAGTGCAATTAAAGGGAAAGTCAATTGATCACAGGAAGAGAATGAAAAATATCAACTTTTTTTTTGTTAATTAAAATATTGTGTAGGATTCACGGTTTTGGGGAAAGGTTAAATCAAGAGACTTTGTAATGCAAGAACAAATATCTCTTGGGGAATTCATTGCTGATCCTCTGACCTGTTTTCCACCCTTAGGTTGCTGGAACAAAGCCTGGGGACCTCAGTGGTTGTTGTCATGCTGGCTAGGATGTGTCACTGCTTCTGACTGTACTAAACCACCATTAATTAGGTAGAAAGGGATGCATTTCACTCTTCAAAACAATGACATCAGTTAGAGATGATGTTTTGGGGTTTTTTACATGAACTGACCTTCACAGGCTTATGTACTTGGCAAAACCTTTGCTTTATATTTTAGTTAAAAAATGATTCTTTAAGCTGCTTGATCACAAGTAGAAATTTCCCACTGGAAGCTTCTTCTGTTGTTTTTGAAGAACTATTCATGAATAGGGCAGGTGTCATCTTCTTATCTTTTGAAGCGGTGTATGCCAAGGAGTCTGGTTCAGGTTTAAATTAACCTAAAGTTCTTGCAGGCAAACACAAAGCACTGACAGTTCTACAAATAAAGACAGGGCAACTATTCATACACTCCGAAATGTATACTGATCACTGAGAAATAAGGAATGGACTTCAGAATATTGAAATACATAGGAGACACTGTCTTAATTAGATTTCTGTATCAATTTAGAGCTCAGAAGAACATCAAAAGGCTTGATTCAAAAGGAAAAAACCAATACCTCTGATTTTCTAAGTAACAGCTGACAGTTTAATTTTACTGCCATCGTCTAGATTGTAATTTGGCAACAGGTTTTTTTCCTATTTTAAATGAGGTTCTATAATAAGTCCTACATTACATTGAAATAAATAAGGGTTTAACTTTGGCTTTGTTCAAGATCTTAGGCCAGAAATTGAAATTTTTAAATGATTTATCTTGAAATTAATATATCCAAGCTACTCTTTAAACATTAAAACTATCTTTCCTTCCAAAACAATATGATTTATGTAATACCTGAAAATATGGAGCAAAGCGTGAGGCTCCTGCTTATAGCTGAGTTAAGCTGTTCAGCAAGTTAGACTTCAAGCATTTAGAAATTTTTAAGAAATTAACAACTTGAATCTACACTTTCTGGTCACTATGTATATATGGACTTGGCCATACTTTACTGACAGTGCAGGCAGCTGCCTCCCTTGTCAGTGCTCACCTCCAACCAGGGAATAGAGTGACCTGGACCTGAGAATCCACAGTTAACCATAGCATTACATGTATTCTACATTTACACAATAATCATAAGTCACTTTGGGCAGTACATTTTCAGAAGGTGACTGCCTTGCTCTCCAGACTGAAATCTCTATTCTCTCAGCCTTGTGACTCATAATGCACCTTTAGTCATATTTTAACCTTCAGCATTGCACTCTCTGTCACATTTTATTGCTTAATTCATGCTGCTGAGCACAGCAACATCACACCACCAGATAAACCTCAGTGACTCCTGTAGGAAAAACAAGTTCACTCGCCTCTTTAATAAGAGTTCCCTTTAATTTGAATGCTTAATATGAGTGTTCCCCTTTGAGATGAATGTTGCATTCATGCCCTTGACATACTTGCTCAATAATAACAACAGTAACAATACTGTCTGTATACAAAAGGGTAAAATGGGATATTTTTTGCCATATTGTAAAACCATGTTGGTTCGCTGGGTTTCATCTCATTAGACTTAATACCTTTTTTTTTTTTTTTGAAGTCAATTGAGCCATAAAACACAATAGATTTGGGGATATTTCAGGAATGTCTCAAATCTCTTTATATTCAAAGACACCTTCCCTACCTTTGTGTATTTTGTATGGAATTTAATGAAGTAATGGTATCTGGGGAGAGGTAAAGGAGCCCCGAAATGCAGTTGGTATTTCAGATGTAGCAATAATTTATTGTATGGCTTTACAAACTGTATGGATTTACAAACCTATATTCTATGGCAAAAAAAAAGGTCCTGGGCTTTTTCAAAAAAGAGAAACTATCGAGCAATGTGATATGGAGTTGATAATCCTCACCAGTCAAACATCACATTAATAAAAAGATAATGGAATTTCACCTTATACAATCTTTAAAGGCAATTTTTTTTCAATTTGTCTATCAGTTGTTTTCACCCTTTGCTCAGTGTTCCCCTCAAACATGATTCCACTCAGATTTCAGAACCTGCTTGCAAGGATTTAGGGAAATTAACTGGAAAACTTCCTTTATGGAGAAGTGTATGGAAGTTTACGGAAGTGAAGAGGTGATAAGCTTTGCTCGTATCCCAGTGAGAGACAATGAGAGACTGAGTGGGTTACCAGCAAACACCGACTGACCTCTGCAGCTGTGGTCAATGAAAAGCATCATTAAGTTCTCTAGCTTTTGATTCATTAGTAGTTAGTACTTGCCATGGCCCTGTTTTCACACCGCACTCACCAGGAACGGGAGCTTGGCCAAACCTCTGTAGGAGTGGGCTGTGCTGTGGGGGCACGGACATCCATTCCCCTTGGGTCACCAGCCAGAGGCAGCTCCCTTAGCTGCATTTGTTCATACTGGTGTGTCCTGCAACTCCAAATTAGGGGATCCTGAGGAAAAAAAAGGTGGAGATAAACAATTTATTTCCTGCTAAGTCATTCAATTTGCATCTTAGCTTGATGCTCAGTCCCTAGCCATTAGAATGAAACTCCAGGGGCTGACAGACACTGCTCCTTCCCTCTTACCATGGGCTACAGCACCACTACCTGCACCCAAACTGAGTGACTTATAAACTCTTTAGTAGCCCTTCAATTAACTAGAAGATTTGCAAATAGCTTTCTAAGCTTTAATCTGCTTGCTTTCATCCTTTTCCTGCCGCTTTGATGGATTGCCCAGACAGGATAAGCAAGTGGCAAGACAAATGCTTTCAGAGGTGGGAAAGTATTGAGTTCACAGTGCAGAAAATACATGTCTTCCAGTGACGGAGTCTAAATTTTAATTTAGCAACTCTTATTTCTGGGAAAGAGTAAAAGGATGTCACGTTTCATCCAGTCTACTGGATGTACTTAAATTAGCATTCTAATTTGGTTCTGGAGTAAACTCTTGACACTCTGCACTCAGAGGGTGAGTGCCAAGTCCCCAGCTGGAATGGCTTCACTCTAGGGATTGTTTCCTGTCTGACCTGCTGTGTGGCTGTAAGCAGGCACAACAACTGTGAATGTTCCAAGCTTGGACAGAGCAAGCAGTTCTTGTTAATGCTGCGAGAGAGCCCTTCTGCTGCTTAGGTCTGTTCATGTATAGCATGAATGCATAGAGACACCTCACGCTGGAGCTGCTTCTATCAAAGACAGACTTTGGTAGCACAAAGAAAATCCTAAAGTGAAGGGAAAAGTCAAGATTCCTGCATGGGGAAAGCAAATCTGCTGTGCTTTCCACATCTGGAACCTGCAGCATTGTTACCAGTGGGACAGAAAGACCTGTGCTGTTTTCTAGCTGTGTCCAAAAACTGCACAAAGGCACCACCAAAAAGTTCACTGGTAGTGCCAAGAGTAGCTTCTATTTTCTTACTAACCTTGGAAGACTCCTTTGGAAATCTGAGCTGATTCTGGGCTGCCTTTTTTATTTACTTTTTTTTTTATTTCTTGTTGATCAAAATAATGTAAAGAAATTTGCAGCAGAAACTACAATATCAACTTCCTCTGAGTATGTTTAATGAGGCAAATGGCTACTCTCTGCAAGAATTTTATTTACATGCATCCTGAGAAGGTGGTGACAAAGCCAGCCTGCATGTCTTGAGCCATCAAGGAAGAGACTGTGCAAAGTATGTTCAGTTCCTCTTTAGACCCACAAGATCTGAGTGCTCAGCACCTTTCTGAAATCCAGAGGGGATGTATCAATGTGGAGCAGACTTCTGGTGATTAAATATAAACATGTAAAGTAACTCTAAAATGCTTTCCAAAATCTGCTTTTACAGACTTCATATTCAAGGCTGAAAAGAACTTTGTTTTTTTCAGTCTGAAAACAAACATTAGACATTAAGCAAGGATATAGTAAATGTTATTTTATTCAAAGTTTCACCTTGGAGAAAAGCAACAGTCTCCTCAAATCAGGACTTGCAAGTATTGGAAAATATAGTAAGAGAGAACTTGTGAAAATCATGCAGATATACTGTTTCACCACACGTACCCCTAATCCGAAAAAGGAAGGTAGAAATGAAGAGTCCTGCTTCCTCTTCTTGTGTTAAATGAAGATAGGTGACAAACAATATTGAACTGGATAATAAGTAATACTGTCTGTAATTTTAAAAATATGCACTGCAATGCCAAGAGACATTGCAGCTCTAATAAAGAATTATTTGGAAATATACTCTTCTTTTCTTTTAATTCTATTGGATTTTCTGAGAAGTGAAAGTTGATATTATTTAATACAGTTCAGTGAAAAGTTATTCTTTCTTAAAAGAAGTTTCAGGGGACTTAAAGTTATCGAAATATTAATCTTACATATGATGCATCATTAGCAGAACTAAAATTTCTCATATTCTACATGGTTTTGGAGCACAGCTCTGGAATACCCAAGGCACACCTTCCAGTAGCAGAAATTAAGCAGCTGGTTGCATGGTTTCAGATAGATCCCATCTCTATGATTCAAAAGGTTGCTTCTTAGAACAGAAATTTCACCCTTTCTGGTGAAGTGGATAACACCCACTTTCAACCCATACTTAACATCATTTGCTGGATCAAGACTCTCCCTGGGGTTCTTGATCTTCAGCAAAAGATTATTTTTCAGAGGCACATGGAGAGTCAGTGAAATAGTATTGACCTTGTAGCAGCTGTATTTATTAAAAAAAGTGCTGCTAAATTATTTTGTGATCTTTGGGAAAAAAAAAAAATCAAGAAACTTCCCCTAAGAGCCTTTTTCTTGGTAGCCCCAAATGCCATGATTTGAAATAGGGCTTCAATAATGACCTGAGCACAGAAAATTCTGAGTATTCCACTGGACATTAATAAAAGAACTAAGAGGTTCCTGTTAAACAATGAGATTTTTGAAGATACAAAGAGCATTCAGGCCCTCTTTATGAGGCTGAGGAGAAACTTGTGAAGGAAAATGCTGCCTATGTAATTGTCTTTTTATAGTTGGAATAATCTCCTGACTCTTAAATAATTTCTTGCACATCACCCTGCTCATGACAGAGGGGAGAGGAAGGAGAGGGAACTAGCTGATTCCTTCCTTTCTCTAGAGCTGTCTCACTGCACAATCCTAAAATAAACTAAGATGCAAGGGACCTCTGAAGACCACTTTGCCCAGGCTCCTGATTAAAGCAGACTGATTTTGATCTTATTTTATTCTTATGTTATTTTATAATATTACAATATTATAAATGTTATTTTATAATATTATCAGGTGTTATTTTATTCTTAAGTTATTTTATTCTGATGTTACTTTTTATTATATTATTATTTTGATGTTATTTTAGTTATTTATGATTTTGATGCCCAGGCCTTGTCCGCCCACCATGTCCCTGGGCACCTGGCCACCAGCAGCACCAGAGAAGGGGGTGACCACTTGGCCTCTCCCAACCACAGCCCCAGGCTGTGCCTGAAGAAGACTCTCATAAAATTTATATCCCCTTGCCTCAAAGGATCAGAGAAGTTTGAATCCACTCTCTCTCCCTAACAGCTCCATAGAAGATATTTCCCCTGCCTCTCTGGTCCTGTGAAAGAGATTTGGAGCTCCCCCTCCTCTCCCCGTCCAACACAGTGAGGACCCTGTCCTGCCATTGCACACAGACACATTCTTGCAGGCTTAGGTAGCACAGTTTGAAGAGGTAAAAATTGCAATCTCCAAGGCAGTCGTGTCAGCAGGACACCCCAGGGAGTTACACTTCTACTGCCAAAAATGCATTTTAAAAATATAGCTTCTTTTCCTCAAAATTCATGGCCTTACTGTGCTGCTTTTCTAAGAAAAACAAGCCACAGACCTACCAATATAACTGCAACTGCCTTCTGCCAGGGAAAGCAGACCCTAAAATAGCTTCTCGAAGATAAACAAGACAATTTCTTCTACAAAAATAATGCCTACACCAAAAATTACACTGATGTAACTGTACAGATGGAGCAGTAAGATTCCTCAAGATTGATTCTTCCCTGCACTTTCAAGTCTGGCTGCCTGAAGTGAGATCTCTCAATCTATTTTCTGGCATGTAGACAGGCGATCGGATTTTCATGGGTGCTCAGCACTCGGCAGATTCCCAGAAAACGCTTTACTTTTTAGTCACTAAGGCCACTTTTAGAAACACTGAAAGACAGACAAATCTGGATCAAAGGGTTTCCTCCAACTATTTACATATTGTAATTTTTTTTCTTCTCATCTTGCCTAGAAATAGAACAAATGCTACCAATTTAATTAATTTGAATGCCCTAAATTAAAAAAAAAAATCCCTTGTTTGAACAGCATCTCGCATTCTGACTCTTCACTGGCCTCTGGGAAATGGTGCAAGCAAAATGACATTCCTATCCCATGTGACATAGGATTCCTCCAAGGGAAGAAAGTCGAGACCACAGATAACACATTCTCTCTTTCTGGTTTTTATAGACGTTATTTAGCGCTGCATACAACTTTTTGTTCAAGTATTTATAAATGCCTTCAACGAACTTTAAGGAAGAATGTTTTAAAATGAAAGATATGATCACCAGTGTTAGGTAATGGAGAAAAAAATAACAATCGCAGAGGAAGAAAAAAAGGGATTTGTGAATTATTGGTTGTTAATTAACTAGAACACACATGTGTGCACACTCTTTCTCAGGAAGCACAACCCAGGAGGAGCAGTGGTGTGGGATGTGCTGCCTTCTGGCTTCTTTCCTGCTGGGGAGCACCAGTCAGATCACGGTACCTGCTGAGGGAAGGGAAGCTCAGGCTGTTTTGTGAGAGGAGCAATGTGTGATTGATATGGTTGGCATCACCAATTTGCTCTTCACTTGCTAATGTGACAGTGTTAATGCCCATTGCCCTTCATTTAGGATTTCTGGCACTGCCACAGCCTAGTCCTGATAAAACGAAACAGTGCGTTGTGGATTGTTACTGCACAGAGATTTTTGGAATGACACATCCATATCTTCTTATGTCATTTTACTTGCTGATATTTGAACACAATGAAGAAGTCTGCCTGCCTGCTCTAGCTAGCGTTTGTAGTAGGGGTTTTTGAAAGTAATTTCTGACCTTGTTAATGTTGTTTAGTGTCCTTGAGCTTAGCTTTAATCTTAAATAGAAGCACAAGAAATGCTATGTTTTCAAAGACACAGCTGAAAAGCCATTGACAACAAATATTTGTAATATTTTTATTCCACTTTACTAAACTCTTCTACTTGTTAGGAGCTCTGATTCAACCAAGTTAACAAGGTTATCAGATTATATGTCTATTGTCTTGTTATGACTTCCTTGGCTGAGTTCCTGCAGCAAACAATGCAGGAGTGATGCTTTGTTCAAGCAGCGGGATGGAGGGAGCAGGGAGGAGGGAGCGAGGTGGGGATGGGGGTCAGGGAGCTGCCAAGGCCTCTGCAGCAGCGGGAGCTCCACCTGCGGTCAGGATTAATCAGCCTCTGGCTCCGGGGGCTCCGGGCAGTCCCTGAGGGTCCGTGACAGCCCAGGATTCACCTCCGGGAATCTGCAAAACATCCTCGCACAATAGCAGGGATGCAAGCAAACAGGACACTGCAGGCATGAGTTATCCAAGCTGACACATGCCAAAGACCTTGGAAGAGAGGTAATTAAAAGCATTTGAAGGGATTAAATCTATGCATTATCTTAAAAATACATTTCCACTCACCTCGACCTATGCCAGGGTGCCCAAGTTATAAGAATAACTGTTTAAATTACGAGTAAAAAGGCAAGATTGTTGCATGCTCCCTTTTCTGCTCTTCTGTGTAAATGCCAGGTGCATTTAGCTTTCCCCTAAGCACTGTCATAAATTTGCTGTCTCCCTGCTGGCATAATTAATATATGCAACTGTTGCTATCTAAAGAACAGAGGGTGCCAGGGCAGCAGCTGCACAGTTGGAGGACTCGCATTAGCATCATGCCAGTTGGCTGGCAGCTCTAATCACTTTTGTACTGTCATGATACTTTGAGAAGCAGAAAAAATATTAGCTCCTTCTATAGTATCAGTTGGTGAAATGGAAGTAACGGGAGTACCTCATGTGGCTACTGCAGGATTTACAGCATAGTTCAGTATTCAATGTTTTTCTGGAATGGTATAAGTGAAAGTACATAAGACATCATGGGAAACTTTGATGCTCTTTTCCCTCCTTCTTCCCGCTCCCAGCAACTTTCAAGCAGCTAATGTTACTGTTTACACTCCTGCCAATAACTAGTGATTAGTTGAAGACACCAGTGGATCCCTTGAAAAATTTTAGAGGTTTTATTAAACACCTGTAAGGACTAAAATTGAGGTGTTTCTTTGAACTTTTAATGACTGAATGATAAGAAAACTCACTCTGCTCAGTTCTCCACTGACAATTAAGTTGTGGACACAGTCCTGCTTCTGGGCAGGATGGTTCAAAAATTGTATTCAAACATGATCTCAGCTATAACATACCCAGGTTACTGCTGCCTGTGTGAAAACATTGTGCTGGCCAGGGCCAGCAGCACCATAACTCAAACTGTGTGTGTGAAGCCATCACCTCCAGGAGTGCTCTAGCAGGTGTGAGCACAGTGCCAGGCCCCAGCATCTTCTCCCATGAAGGTGTAGCCTCCAGCCGTGTCTCCAGCACTATGCCCTCCACCTGCCTTCCCTGTTCCTCCTCCTCCTGTGGCTGCCACTCGCCCTTGCAGTGCCTGCCCAGCCCCACGTGCTCCTCAGCTCCTCTTGTCACTGCCTTACACATGTGCCGATGGCCCACAAGTTACCAGCATGTTTCTTCACTGTCCTCATTTTCTAAATGATCTCTATGCCTTTTGTAAATGCTTTTTCCAGGGGATGCTGCCTCAGTTTCAGCTTGTGGCTGCTGAAGTCTTTGCATGCACTGGGTGTTCCTCAACTTTTTAATTCAGTTGTGCCTCAGATCCCACTCAGTCTTTCATGTCACTGTAGCTCTTGGCTTCACTTAGGAAAAAACCCCAATCCAACTGAACAATAACGCCCTGATGTTTTATTTCAGCGAGGTGCCTTCAGAAGGATGTAACCTGGGAGGGACAGGGAGTGTGGAACAGCCCTGCTGCCTGCAGCTCTCTGCATGTGCCAATGCACCTCAGAGCTGCTGTCACAGCATTCAAACTCACAACCACCAGAGACTTACCAAAATAAAACACTCAATTGCCTTAAAGCTATGGGCAGACTGAGGTACTCAACACCCTTTACACTCCTCTGTTGTGTGGTAATGCTGGAGGCCGAAGGTGGAGAGAAGCCAAGAGAAAGGATGGTAGATTCCTGCCCATCCCCTTCTCTCCCCTCACCTGATAAAGGGGCAGCTGCCCTGAAAACAGTTCATGTCCTCATCCAGGTGTGCCCCTTGTGAGGACAAAAGCTTCTCCAGTCAGTATAAAAAAAAAAGCCTACTGTAAAATGCTAATGAGGGCGCTTCCAGACTGCTTTTTTTGGGTAGCAAAAAAAGTGTGTGTACCATGGACAAGAACAGATTTACGATTTCAAAAAATCCTTGGCTCCAGACAAAGCCTTGCTGGGTCACATTCATTTCAGGCCACTGCAGTAAGGTATTTAACTGAGGATGTTTGATGTTGCTTGCTTCATAGCACTTCAAAATCAGTTTTACTTTTAGGTCAAATGCGAACAGGACATGCATTGTTCGTTACAACAAAGAATATGTTACTAGAACTCACAGAGAGTCAAATGTGACTCTTTCAAAGGGAAATGTCAGAGGATCCAGAAGGTTTTTTGTCTGTATTTTTCTTCTAAATGCTGGTTTTCATCAGAACTTCACTCTTGACAATTTTCTTTGTGCCAGTAAAGTTTCAGTGAATAGAGCTGAGAACAACTCACATGGGGACTTCACTAAAATGTCTTATCCCTACAGGAGCAGGTAACCAGGTCCAGTCTTTGTGGTTCAGGAAACAGTGATCTACACAAAGGGCACCAGATGCTTCAGCAGAGCCTTTGAGTCTCCAGATCCTTTGAGGATTTTATTTTCAAAACACTGTTGTGAGAGAAACATTTCAGTATCAGAGACTCAGGTGACTAATTCACCACTGTGGTGTACAGAGACATCTCAGTCTTCTGGGTTCCACAGCCTGAAATCCCTCTTGAAGAACTGCACTTCTAACCTTTCAAATCAAACACTGTGGCATCCCCTACAACCCCTGAGACATGTCCGCCCACTGTCCCCTCCCCCCCATCCCCAAAGAAAAGCCAACCCAAAACCCCAAAGGGCAAAAAACCCCAAACCCAAACTCTACAAAAGAGAGAGAAAGAGAGGGACAAGGAGAGAAAAAACCAAGTTTCATATGGTGAACTCCTGGCTATCACCAGACTGTCAAAAACGTTCTGGGGACAACAGTGGGGGACAACACAACAGTGTGAGTCAGGAATGCCACGTTGTGAAAAAGGCATACTACAAATTAGGATGCATAACCAAGGCTGTTGTTCTTAAGGCTTGTCAAAGACTGTCACACCTTTACTCAGCATGGTGGAGACTTGGTTGTGTCCAGCTCTGGACACTGTGCTCAAAGTGTAGAGAGTGTGCACAGAAGGGTAACAGGATGATCAAAGTGATTCTTACATACCTGGTATGGAAAAACACAGCAATACAGTGTGTGTATTATTTTCTATTCTGGAAACAAGAGGTCACTAGCTTAAATTTTCATCAAAAGAAGATGAAAAGACAGGATGGAGAAATGCATACCAATAAAGCAAACTGTCGTGGGAAGTCAAGAGAATTATCTGTGTAGCTTTTTAAGAGCAAGATAGACACAGCTCTGGTAGAAATTATATATACAGCTTTCATTTCCTCAGGCAGAAGAGGAAATCTGTGTAATTCCCATTTTGCATAGGAGTTTTACTCAACAAGCTTCCAGGTGAAAGGGAGCAAGTCATGTTTTTTGAAGTCTGCTTCATATGCTCAGCTGAGTCTCGAAAGGGAGGCAGCTGGGACTTTGTTGAAGTGAGTTTTCAGTTTTCAACCAGACACCGTCCAACCTAGGGGGTTTTTTAGCACACTCTCACGTAGCTTCTATGTTCCTGTGAATAAGTATTTGTGAAAGCTCATAGGCTCAGGTGTTCTCAGAGGTGAGTTGAAAGCAAGCAGGAATTTTGGAGTTATGAACTTCGGATGTGGTTACTTAGCGGAATTTTGGTCTCCACGCATCCGTTAGAGCAAAGACTTCCTTGGAAAGATGATGGGCAAGAAGGAGGATCCAGGGAACCACAGGCTGCTCAGCCTGACCTCAGTCCCTGGGGTACCAATATTTTTGGAAGTCACTTCCAGCCACATGACACATGAAGGTGGATTTGCTAAGGGCAGATTATGCCTGACAAACCTGATTTCTCCGAGGGGCTGACTGACAGCGTGGATGAGGAGTGGATGTTTATCTTGCCTTTAGCAAGACCTTTGTCAGGGTCTCCTAGAGTATCCTTAAACTGTGAGTTATAGATCGGATGGTGAGTTACAAATTGTCTGGACTGTTGGGCTAAAACAGGGATGATCAGCAGTACAAAGTCCAACAAATAGCAGGGGAGTAGCTGTGACCCTTGAGGTTCATAATCTCCATCCTTGGACAGATTTAAAAACGCAACAGGACACGGCCCACAGCCACCTGCTGCAACCAGACCTCCTTCCAGCAGCAGTTTGGCCCAGATGGCCTCTAGTGGTCCCTTCCAGCCCACAGGGCCCTATGAAAAACACTGGACTGGAGTTTCCTTAGACAATGTACTTAACACAGTGGGTTGTTTTGCTGATTAGGGTGAGTAAAGGACAATTTTAGCTATGTAATCCTTCTACTTGAACGAAAACTAAATTTAAATGCAAAATAAGTGGCCAGGCTATTGGGGATTAAGATGCTTTTCCAGTGTCGAGACTGTGGTCTTGTAGCGTAAGCGAGCAGGGAATCTACAGTAAATCCTGGTGGTGCATCAATCTCACTGGCAGCTCACAGTCCTGTCTGCTCCCTAGCTGTTTGCCTGGGGGGTATGAGAAGAGAGAAAAGATCTCTTTGACAGTAGGTGTTTCCCTTTGATGTTTGACTGGGTGTGCTGGAGTTTCTTAGCCTTTTCTCTCCTGGCAGCACGTTGGTGTGCATCCTGTTTTGCAGGAGGCAGTGTTTGCCTGCTAAATGTGAATGCCTCCCCTGCTTCCCTTCCATTGTGGAACCGGGAATGCACGAGGCTACAATGCATTTAATACTACTACATATGCCTCACAACAAAGTCTGGCAGACTTGTCACAGCTAAACTACCATTCTTCAGCAATGATAAAGTGTATCTTGTACTTGAAAGAAGTTTTAATTTGAATGACAAATTCTTTTGTGTCTGATTTATCAGCAGTATGTAGTGTGCTAAGGGTATCTGGGAGTGAATCACTTTCCAATCCAAGCTCTACAATACTACTGGCCCATTGAAATTATATATAGAATACCCTTCAGGTATTTCAATTCTACTGCTAAAATTTCAATGGACAATTCCACACCACGCAATGTTGTTAAGATGAGCTGGTGCTTTATTTGAGGTTTATGCCTATCATCCAGAAGGCACAAGGCTGTGAATGGAAAAAAGATTTTAAAATAATATTTTTTAAAAAGTTTTCGAAGGATGACAACTGAGTCATTTGTGGCTGGACATAGATATCATGTCATAACCTGATCAGAGGGTTAACATCTTCAAGTACGTACTACAGAGCCCAACATAGTCTCTACTGGGATAACCAAACCTCTAGGGCTCAACACATGCAGGACTTATAAACTGATTAGGACTAATCTAACAGAGCCAGGTGAGATCTCAGCTCCTGACACAACTTAATTCAAAACTCAAACCAAAGGAAAAAATAACCATCCCTCATGACACTAGAGTTTGGTACATTTTTTAAATTCTCCAGCATAGTTTCCTAGCAAAACACAGCTTTTGTGAGTTTGCCATCTGTCTATTAGTCCTCCTCAAACATTTTTTAAATTCCAATAATAGTGATAGACATGTCATGGCCTCAGAGATGTTGTGTTTATGTCTATGGCCCACACATGTTATGATTCCAAGCTATTATTTCTGATTGGTCTTATGCAGGATGTGTTTCCTGGGCCAAGAAATGCAAGAGCAGAAATTCCACGAGACTTGACATTTCAAAAACACCCCCAACAAGTCTCACATGCTATTCTGTGAGACTCTCAGCCTGTTTTTATGTATTTCATGCACACACACACGCAAAAATTTTAGTTGTTTCTCAGTGAAATCTCAAATACAAGATTTAGTCATTATTGTTCCGGGTTTTAGAACAGAGCTGCTGTTGGGATTAGATACCAATAAATATAATAATTAAACACTATAAAAAATTCTGTACAACTCTGGGTAATGTCTCTGTTGTCAGACCTCCCCTTCTAATTTCTCTCTTTTCTACTTAAATTGTAATCTTTACAGGAAAGGAACTCTCTCAAAATACATTTGCCAGCTTGCTCCTCTGGGCATGAAAATAGTAATGAAAAAACTCCAGTAATAATATTTTTTTCAGACTATTATGTGGGAAAAAGCACAAATCCCATATATGTGTAGGATTAATGTTCTGTTAGGGTGGTAGACTCAGAGCTCTATCTCGTGTGTGCCCGACTCTCTGGAGTAACATGTTTGCTCTACTGAACATAAGTAGACTTTTGTAAAAATGAACAAAACAGAAATCTTAATTTAAACTTCAGGAAAAAAAAAAGTTCTTATTCCACCCATTACTCTCCCATCTTATTACAACTCAAGTCCTCAGGAAAGCTAAAATAAATCTAGGTAGTCCAGATTGGTTTGCTTAGTGCTATTACAAAATATAAAAAATGTAGAAAAGAAGAAAATTAAGGAGAAAATAATTGAATGAGTAGTATCCCTTAGAAATCAAAGTGATTTAATGAATACTTTTTAACTCCTTAAGTAATTACCTATAAAAGAGGCTTGCCTTTTAGGAGAGTTGTAAGTTTTAATTGTAGCAATGTGATAGGTTTGACCCAATCATTTTGTGGTGGTTTTTTGTTTTGTTTTTGTTTTTTAGAAATAAATTGCTCTTAGCCTGAAAACTCTTTGGGATTAGATCTCTCTTGGAGTCCAATGTTTGCAGAGCCTAGCAATAGGCAGTACAAATAATCATAATTTAGCCTAATTTATGCAGTTATAAATAAGAGTGCTTGATGGGTCATCCTGCCCCAGAAACATTTTCCTTACCAGTGCTGATTTGAAGCAGTTTTGGCATTTTATTATCCCTTTTTTTCTGGTTTTCTTGTGAGTCATTTGCCTGGGAAAGATTTCTTGAGGGGTTTTGGCAGCAGGCTTGACTGCTGGGCTTTAGGAATGACTTCTTTTTCTCATCAGGGATATAAAGGAACAGGGCAATATGATTTCATGTCATCTCAGTTTTGTGGGACCAGAGCCTGGAAGTGCAATATTCAGGCGAGCTTCCACGGCAAGTTATGAAATGAAAAACCTGTGTTCTTTCACTCTCTCAAGTGCTTAAGATATTGTATGGGTTCTCCAACTTTGTGTAAGGTATTAAGAAATCTTTGGCAGTTGTGATGAATTAGACATAGTAACCATGTACACCTTCTGATTTTGGCCTTTTTCTTTGGAATTTGACAATCTGAACCAACTCAAACTTGTTTAACTTCACCCCTTTTGCCTCCCATGGGAATCTTTAACATGCTTCAATGTAGTTCTGGATTTGAAGGTCTTTCCTGCAGCCCTCCGGAAAAGTCTGTGAAGTGACTCCCTGATTTCAAGGTACATACAACAGAAACAAGAAAGAAAGAGCCCAAGTAGCCAGAAAGAAGCACATTTTTATATCTGTCTCGTTCCTTGCAGCACACCAAGGCAAGGGCTGGAGGATCTGTGCACATTCCAAAAGGTGCTGAACATGCCCGTGATGTCACTGCGCGAGTGGGCTGCGTTTTTCTGAGATAGCAGGCTGTGGGTCACGCTGCACTGCTACACCCTCCCAGACGTGTGTTGTCCCCTCTGTGATACGCTCTGTAATGCCCTATCTCGTCCTTTCTCACCCTGATTGCCGTGCTGGCCAGCACAGGCAGGTGGGAGGGTAAGTGTATAGTTAGATAGCAACAAAGTGTACTTGCTGATTTTTCAGTGTGCCCAGTCTTCCTCTGGTGATGGAAATATGGTGATGAATGAAAGTTTTTAGTTTTGTTGGGTTTGTGGGTTTTTTTCCTTCGTCTTTTGCTTGTCTACTTATGTCTTTTTATTGAAAGGTATAGTCAAAGGCAGATCTGAAATGCCTTCCCTTTTCCCAAGGTCTAACACTCCTGAATTTTGTGCATGTTTAAAATCAAAGCTGTACCTAAGAATGATAAACAATTCAAATTGTCCAAATAATAAAATAAATAAAGTTCTTAAGCTGGAACTGTGCACACTACTGATACTGGAAAGGTTGGAGTTGGAGTGAGACAAGCTGCCTTATGGTATCTGAGAGCCTTGGTCCCATGCTGAAATCCGTCAGATTGTGACTTGAAATCCAGGTTGACATTGAGTTGCTTGCATTTATTTTACATTTTCCATGAGAAGTTTCAAACAGCAAGATACTACTTGGCTATTTACACCACAAGTTTCTTTAGTTTCTTGTCTGTTATTAAGCTGAAGTCCAACAGTGATTTTGTGGGCTGCAAAGAAATCTTAGGTCTTACAATTCCATTCTGAAAGAAGCTGAACAGAGCACACACAGACTATTGGTGCTCTTCATGCCAGTAGTTACACATCTTATGTCAGGTTAGTGGCAGCTTCTGAGTGTCTTAGTACTGGAAGAGAAATGACATTGAAGTTAGACTGTCATTCTTCTCCTTTTTTAAAAAAAAAAAAAAATATTTACCTTGAAAGTCCTTCAGAATAACATTTGGATTTGTTTAAACTGTGAGCAAAATGTAAAAGGTTAATGCACTTTTAGCCCATTCTACCACTTATGCTAAGATTTTCAGTTTTCATTATCTCCTGCTTCTTACAAGATTAACCGGAAAAGAATTAATAAAAATACCAAAGCTGAATAGATAACAGTGTTAATCCGGTGACTTTTTGTTTGCTCTGCTTCACAGTGTTTATTCATCCTAAGAGAGGACACAAATTCATACAGATACAAATGTCTATGGCACAGAGCTAGCCTGCGATTTGGGGGCTCATTCAGTCGCTTGCTTTGAAACACACTTCTATGACCTGAGGCTCTTGTAAAATGAAAATAATAGCACTTTGTAGCTCACAGAATGTTGTGAGAATTAATACATAAATATTTTGAGATGCTTCAATTGGACAGGGATTAGATGGGTAATAAAGGTGAACCAGCAGGTGAATTTATATCTATTTCTAAGGAGTAAATTAACTCTTTAAAAAGCATTGAGGGAATTACTTCAGGAAACCTCAGTTTTACAGTTTTAAGTTCTTCTAAAGAAATTGGGAGCAAAAATTACATAAAACCACAACAGTTATAAGTTTTCAAACCTGTGGAAAAATAACCTCTTTTCTACCCCCTTGTTTGTATAAAATGTGAAAGAGGGTTTTATTGCAATGTAAAAACAATTATCGAGATTTTCAAGGTGCTTAATACAATTTCAGATTTCTCAAGCAAGTTTTTCTGTAACACCACAAGTAATTTAAAATGTGTTCAGACTCATGCCCAGGTACATCCTAGGTTGGATGAATTTGAAGATTGGAATACAAAGGTCAGCTTATTTGCTCCTTCAAGCACTAAACAGCCAAGTTTGGAAGATCACAGGAGACTAACAAACAGCAGATTGCATAAAACTGAGAGCTCAATGCAGAAGCGTAAAACAAATGCCACAATACACTGAAGAATCACATTTTGATTTAGAGACAATTTCATTTGAAGGAGTCCTGTTAGTGCTTGCAATTGATTCAGTAATGGCCACAGCGTATTTGTCAGGGGGGAAAAATAATAAGCTTGTTTTCATGGTATCTAGGTGAACAAGGTCAAACTGAAGCATGGAATAAGATAATACCAATCCCAGTGTAAATATGAGAACGCTTTAGAGGCCAGTCAGAATACTGTGATGACTTTTCCAAAATGCACCTCTCCTACAGGAGGCTTGAATGGTATTTCTCTGCTGTCTTCAGGAGTATGTGTTTTCCATAATAAACCCCAAAAAATTTCCATAATAAAATGAAAATGTTGTAGTTCCAAGAGTAATCAATATTTTTGGTTTCAACAATCAAACCTAGCTGTTCTTTTTTTGCAAAGGAGAAGTGCTGTTTATTTCAAACCCTTTGAATTCATTACTAAACAATGCAGCTGATGATAGAGTAGCAGAATGTGCCTACTGATGCTAACAAGGAAAATAAGGAAGGAGATGGTGTTTCCCTAAAATTTACTATTGAGTACTGCAGTCTCTCAGGATGGGAGAGAAACTGCAAAGCAAGGCAGGGCACAGCTCTCCCCAGCCTCACCACTGTGCTGGCTCAGTCCGCAGCCAGCTTCAGGCGAAGGTCCAGTGCTTTGTTCTGTAACCCGACTGATAGGAGTTTATAATCTATCATGGTGAAAAGATCGACTTTTTGGATCATGGCACCTACTTTATTCTCCAAATTATTAAGATGAATAGTTACTGTAATTGCCATCTCAGCTATGGCAATTGCAGATGCTGTCCTTTGTATGTTGGAGCTTTTAAAAATATAAGTAATTTTCTTCAAGTACATTCTATTTTGGGTTTATTACCTTCTGCTTTCATAAAGGGCCCTCTTTCCTTCAAAGCAGGAAGGCTTGGTTGGCCCCCTCTGTTTTCCTCATTCTGTTGTATAACTGGCTTGTACCTTTTTTAAAAAATTAATCTTTCAAGTCTTGTTTGAAATGGGGAAACATGCCCCCTTCATTTCTGTTCATCATTCCATAGTCTCACTTATAAACTTTTTTTTTTTAGCTTAGTTTGCTAAGGCTTGCATGTGACCTCACCTTCTTTGTCGATGCCTGTATACCCTCATATGTCAATTTATAATGACATTCAATTCATTGACCAATTTTATCTAAATTTGTCAGGGGACAGACATCTCAAAGACAATTAGTTTCCTATAAATAACTCCTGAAGAAGTGTTAAGAGAAGACAGCAATGTGACCTCACTTTAGCAGACATCAGAGAATTCACACCTGACAGGGCCTGAGGGTGCTCCTGGGGAAAGTCTCCTTCAGAGGAGCTCTGATGCCCACTGGCAGACAGCTGCCAGGACATCATGGAAGTACCTGTTGTGATGAGGGACCTAATGGAGAAAAGAGGAGAAATTGAGGAGCTGTCAGCACGTACTGGAAAAATACTTCCATTTTCCCTCTTGTTTACTTCAAATAGCTTTTGAAATTTTGTGCAGTAAGGGGCAAAACCCACCTATCATCCTGTTCCTTGTGAGTTCCTTCAATCTTACATGACGACCCAGCTGTACCAGCCCCACGGGGCCAACCTCCTTGTGTGGAGCAGAGTGTGAGCCCAGAGCAGCTCTCGGGGCTCTGGGTGGCTCTGCAGCCTGGCACAGGAATGATGAAGCTGTGAGGAATTCACAGCCCTGCAGTCACCCTCGTTGTTGTTCCTGCTGCTGGGTGTGCTCCGTGTTAGTGCTGGAATCGGGAACCCGCTCACAGTCATAAAAAACCCCACAGCTGCAGTGGGGGCCGAGTCAGTGAGCAGGAGCACTGAGCTATGAGATCAGGGTACGGTTTGGTGTTAGGAGGCACTAAACCCTAGAATAATGAGCACTACCTCATAAGCATATATTTATTTTAGATCAAACAAGGTCACATTTTCATTTTCACACTCAACATATCCTACTCTGTTAATCCTGTAATAATGTTATTAGTTCTATTTTGTGTGTTCAGGAGGGTAAATAGTGTTTGAATTGGAAATTTATATTGTTCAACTGCAGCCAAACTGGAAATAGTAGGGGAGGTCAAAGAGGATGATAATGGTCTCTGTGTTGCCCATATGCATCCTTAGGGAATATTTTGCACTTTTTTTTTCTTTGCACCTTTAGTCTTTTATTATCACTATGAAATTTCAGCTTAGGGAATATGCTTGATCATTCCTAGTACTGCTAAATGCTTCTCTGTGTTAATCTCCTACAAGAGATGACTCCAGTGAAAAATAATTCAAGGACAAGGCCTGTGCAAGTGAATAATCCTCACTCATGTGAGCAGTGTCAGGGAAGAGAATTTTCCTCATGGCTGACAATTCAAGTACTATTTGCTTTGTATAAAAAGAAATTATTTTGTTCGCTTGCTCTTCTTCATACAAAACCAGTTCTAACTGCATGTGCTGGTTCATAAGTAGCTTGATGTTTATTGAGAGAGACTGATCCCTACCCTACCAGGTGATCAGAGTAAAGAAGATTCCAATTTCATATAATTGGAAAAAAAGTTGCCTATTTCCCCTTGAACACACAAACTGCTTTCACCTTTCCAGTCACTAATACTCATAAAGTGATGTTATCAGTTACTAAGGTAACATGGATCAAGAAACATATTTTCTTATCTTTCAAGGCCAGAAGGTTTTATCATAGTTAGGAGACAATGTTACATTAACCTAAACTTTCTGCTGTAACAGAAAACAGTCTGAATTGTGTTTGGAATGTTTACTATTAGCTATACAAAACAATACAGCTTTAATTCCAATGACATCAGCTGTGACAAAAACTTTTAGCATGCAGTGTATTTAAAACTATTCCACCCATTAGGATATATATTTATAATTGATTTTTATTTAACATCAAACATCTTTTAAAAACACGTAATTCTCATGTTCATTCAATTCCTATAGTGCAAAATTTGCCAGATGGGCCCCTCCTCAAATGCCAAGGGATTTAGGGTCCGTCTGGAAGCCCCTACAAATGGGTAGGGTAGAGCTGTCAGCCACAGCTCTAATTTACTCTTTGTGCAGACGATCTGCTGCCTGCAGGGCCTCTGCCGAAATCCCAAAGCCAGTCTTACCAGCCTGTTCAAACAGGCAAGACTGGCCCTTCTAGGAAAAAGAAGTCAGATTGACTTCTCTAGCAGTAGAATTGAAATAATTTTCAAGGTAATTTTTTATTTTGACAATTCCAATAAATGTCTTACCTTGCTCACAGAGATGCTTCTGGAGCCACACGCCCTTGAAGAACCATTGGAATGACTAAACCCATCAAAGTACCCTGTAAATCTTTCCAACAGAAAGTAAAATTCCGAGGAATAAATATAATTATCATGTTAACATCTTCGCTGGGGTAAAAAAAAAAAGAAATCAAAGGTATTTTCTTTGAAAAATAAATTAGGATCATAGTTGCAAATGAAGCAATATTTTCACAGAGAAATTTGAATGTAGGGGTTCTTTTTTATAACTCAAACAATTTAAGTGATTCTGTCTAATCTCCACAGAATTTAATAGAATCACATACAAAATCCATCACACAGCAAATTTTTCTTTGCACCTGTTTCCACAACTTCATTTAATGCAGTTTTGTAGAGACAAATGGCCTGCTGCTGCAGTGTCAGAGCTATCCTAAAGCCAGTGCTTCTGTAGTTGATTCTGATTGAGGAAATCTTTTATAGCATAGAATCCTGAGTATAGAATTAAACATTAGATTTTTCAGTTTTAGTACAGAAGTCCGAGAAGAAAAAAAAGCATTCTGTTATGCCTATATTAAAATATTTTTACAACTGTTTACTTGAGGACATTTATTGCTGGAGGGCAGCTCTGCTACCAAAGCTCTGCCTACCAGGTCTAGCATTCCTGAATCTGGGTAAGTTTAAGCAAATAAAAAATCACATGTGTATGTGTTTCAAAGGTGTGTTATCCAAAGTGGCTCAGTTAGAGGTTATCAGTCAGGAAATCAATTTATTTTGAGGTTTCTTTGTGCATGGGATACTTTGCTGCCCAGAGGTCAGAGCGCAGGTCTTCCTGATAGCGCTGGTCTTTGGCTTCAAGTATTCCTTTTGTCTGGATAGAAAAACTGGAAAGAGAGTGTATATCTCCATTACGTACTCATCCTTCTCCCTGGCAGGACTCAAGCAGTACGGAGGAAAACAAAGAGGAAGTGGTTTCTCATTTTGCAGTATTTGACTTTGATTTTTACAAATAGTAAAATCTCACATTTAAAGCAAGGAGCACTGAAAAGGATTACATTTATGGAAAGGTGAGATAGCACAATTCTTTCTTTTTCTTTTTGTCTTTTGCCAGAAAACACTAGGAAAGTGCTTCTTGGCTGATGATATTGCTCATCAATTGCTATTGAAAGTCTGATCAGGTGGTGAAGATACCCTTCAACCTGCAAGAAGGATTGCAGTGACAATGACTGCTTTTGGGACACAAAGTAAAATTAACTTCTAGGTTATCCCCGTCAAGGACCATTAAGTTCTGAACTATGAGGGACACTGCGAACAAGTCATATTTTAACCTCATGCAAGCACAAAAGCAGGCAGGTTCTTCTCCTCCCCCAACAAATCTGACCTTCGCTGAAATTTATGTGAAAATGAAAAAATAGAAGAACGCTGTAGCCCTGCCAAACTCTGATGATGTGACTCATTTTAATTACTGGTATTTGGAAATTAAATGGCCTGGGTTCCATTTTGTAGGTTGCTGCAGGGAGAATGATTTAAGCAAGCTCCAGAGTTGCAGCACCTTTTACAGCAGGTGTGAAACAAGGCATTCATTTTTCTTTTAAGGGTGTCCTTGTAAGCATAATAACAATTAGGAAGCCAGGGCTTCACATCAGAATCTCCTGTGCACTCTGGCATTACCTCCTTGGGCTACTTCATCACTTCTAATTTTCCCAAGGAGTTCCTCAAACAAGAGCTTTGATAAAATGACATTGAACAACGTTAGACGTGGACAATTTCCCTAAAAGCAAAACATGTAAGAGACACAGACAGCCAGAGCACATGCACTGCTAAAGGAAGCTTCTTAATTGACTGGTCTTCTTCGCCTTTCAATGCCTTCCCCTGATCAGCTTCATTAAGCCAGAATACCCACTGCACCCAGGCAGCGATTCCTCATTCTGTGTGTGGAATTGCTGAGGAAACGAGAGCTGTCTTATGAGACCAGTGGTGGGTTGCCTTGCTATTGCTAATTTTTTACATAGTATTCGTCTAGCAGAAAAAGAGAAAGCATCAGAGCACTGTATTGTAGCAATAGTAACACTAACAACTACTTCTTGTATATATTATATATTTAGTAGATCTTTAAAAAGCACAAATCAGCTTCAAAAGATATACGAGTTTGCAGTGCTATCTCAAAGAGAGATGGTGAACTCTCTTGAAGAGAATTTTTGAATACTGTTTAGTGTTTCCGATAATTGTTTTTCCAGAAATATAAATTCACACTTTTGAGAATAAGTAAGCGAGGCACAGCTTTCAGATTTGGGGGGTGAAGGGAAGCTTAAAATGTTAATTAATTTGTGATTCTTAAGTTTAATCAGGATCCCGGAATAATTGAAAATATTTTAAAATATGTTTTGACTATAATTTACACTGATGGTTTTGAATAGGATAGTAATTATTATTTTTATTAATGAGGAATTTCTACTATTTTAATTAATGAGAAAAATGTACCATTTCAGACTATTAAGTACATCTTGTTGTCAGCTTTTGAAACTGTATTCTATACATCATCCAATAACAGTGGGGAATAACCAAGGTGTTTAAATCTGAACTTTACAAAGACAGTTAATTAAATAATTTCAAGAAGATGCTATTAGAGGGTACTAACCTGTATGCTTTTAAACTTACATTTTGAACACTAGTTAGGAATTATTTATTAAATTTTATTAATTAAATATTAAATATTTATTAAATGAAAACATTTATGAAAAATCAAACACATTTTACTACAATACATAATCATCTCACAACAAAGAAGAATCTTTCATCCTCAGTTCATACTAAAACTTCTTTAAATGGTCTTCAACACTCCTGAACCATTTCAAGGTAAATTCTAAATAAAATTTTATGAGGATCCTACTGGCTCAAGTAGAAGCCATGGAATAATAAACATTGCATATGACTCCAAGAGACTGCAGAATCCTGAAGAAACTTCTTTTAAGATAGTTTTTGTCCACATACTTTAAAAATACAGTGCCTGGCTGAGATATTTCCTGCCTTCCCTGGTGTTTCTTCACAGTTAGCAAAATTTCTACCGTTATCATTTCTTTGGCAGATCTTCCTCATAATACATCTATTTGAAGGCTGATACTACAGGAATACATTTAAAATGTTGGTGCTCTCGTCCCAATAGTTGTGGTACAGAGAGCTTTGGAAGTGAAGTGCACTGTGCCACGTCTCAGTTATGGAGCTCTCCTGTGAGTCTACACCCAAATGAAAAGCCCAGAATTATTGATGGTCTAGTTCATCAGAGCACAGAATGTCTGAAAAACAAATTACCCAGGAAGGATATGCAGTATGTACAGATTAAGGGAAGGAGGTGCAAACAGCTGTGCTCTGGAGTGAGCAAAGTACATGGTGCATTTTAAAAGGGGGGATCAATGTCAAATGGTCAGCAAATACATAAACTGCCATTTTTCACTGAAGTATTTCTGTCCACTAATATGAAAAAAATGATGGAAGTGAAGATTGTAATAGGAAAAGGTGGGACAGAGATGGATATTGCAACAGTATTGCAACTACTTTAGTACTGAATTTAGATTACACTAACTCATTACCTCATTTTCAGTGAAGTAAAAGCTAGTAAATAGAGAAGCGAAACTAAGTTACAATAGTTTCTAGAGGAGAAAAGATCTCTACTTCTCTGTAGCATGGTTATTTTCACTGTTATAACTACATCCATATTTCCATTCTTGCATTTTTGGAGGGCTTTTCCTGGTGTACAGTATAAATTTTTGGGAAGGCTAGCACATAAGCACAGAGGAATATACAAACAAAATGAGGTGGGTCTGTTATATGATAGATCTTACACTGGGTTAATGGCTCCCAGCTCTCAGTGTGTGCCTGATCTGCTGCCCATCACTACTGGGCTTGGGGAAAAAAAGGAAAGGGCATTATTTCACAATCCCTTGGAATGGAGATGGATTAAATAGAAGCTTAATTTCCTTTATACAAAGGGCAGCTTAATCATTATTCTGATGACTCCACTTTGACAGCTACATGCTCCATCGATTTATAATTTACTTGTATTCTTTGGCAGAAAGAAGTTGATACTCAATTTTGAGCTGAGTCTATAGTTTGGAAAAAGACTACTAAGTCTGATGATTTTGTTGAGATCAAGATTCATTAGTGTCAGGCCTTGTGATGCACATACCTGTCCTCTAAAGCTGTAACTCTGCTCTGAAATCAAATAACTGCATAATTCACAAAGAGCCACTAATGCAAGAATCGAAGGAGACGGATTCTCCTTTGGTGACATACAAATTAAGGTATGCTATTAAAGATCACGCTACCATGTATCCTATCACTTGGAATAGCAGTCCAAAGGCTGTTAAATTTAGCTTTTCCCACATTTTCTATTGACTTTAAGAAAATATCTAATTCGGTTCTTGTAATGCAAATGGTATCAGGAAGAAAAAGTAGTTTAGAGGACCCAGCCTGTGTTTATTGACATAGTGCTATGATGAGATACAGCCTGTCAATGCCAGGTGCATAGTTATATGGCCGTTCTGATGACATGCACATGAAAAGAATGATTTTGCACATGAGATAATCACCTTGAATTATTCAAAGTGCAGCTTCTGCCTTCCATATCTATCATATATTACTGCTGGGTCAGATAAGTCGGTGTTAGATGGTGGTGACATATTTCAGTCCAAAGTGGGCTTTTAAAGATGAATTATGAATCCCTAAAAATAAAATAGGAGTTTATCATGGGACCTTCAACTACAGAATCACTAGTAAGCATAATTAATACTGAGCTCAAAAATGGGCAATATGCTGCAGTCCTTCACTGGAGAAGGAACATTACATGAATTAGAATGCCTCGTGTAATGAAGAGAAAGAGATATATTATTACCATAAACTTTCTGGTTCCATTATCTTCACCTCCAAATCTGTATCAACTACCACAGTGGTATCTAGGGAAGGAATATGATTATTGCACACACGGTTGTCTCAGGAATTCTGAAATAAATACAGTTTGTGCTAGAGTTACAATATATACTGAAACACCAGACTTTATTTAATGGTGAAAAAAGAAACAAGTACCAGAAGCTGAGGAGAGGGTAACACCAAGGATGAAATTGGGATAATTCTACCTATTCTACCTATCTTTGTGGAGGAATAAAAGTGGACTGGCCTTGCTACTCAAGCTACAAGGACCCTGATTAGACAAGCTGAGAGCAGGTAACAGGAGAAGTGCTCTTAAGATCAGGCTGAATCATAGCTCTTTGGAAAAAGCCCTTTTAACAAGGATTTATAAAAGAAGAGCATCTTTTGTTTGGCAACAGTGGAACACAATGTCAAACATACCCTGATCCTCCTCTATGGATTCCTGAACAGTGGATTCCACTTAAATACAGCTCTGAGTTTTTCCACACACCTTGCATTATTCTTGTATTCATATTTATAGTTCTGTGTGTACTGTCACATATATTACTCACAAAAGACAGAGGCAACATTTTGCTGTATTTATGAAGAAACAGAAGCACAGTTCAAGTTTGTTGCCAATTTCATTTAAGTCAGCTGTAGATCTTTATTACCATTCACAAATAATAATTATCTTTAAATATGTCTATATATTTTTCATCTTTTCTTTAAATTCTCTTTAGAAATGGAGCATGGGGCGAATGGGTAGTAAATTTTACTATTTGGAAAAAAGATATGACAAAAAAAGCTTTCATTTCTTTTCAAAAAATAGATCCCCACCAGTTTCTTCTTACATCTTCTGCAATCTCCACATTACATGGAGCATGTGGGGTAGGTGTCCCTCACTTTCAAGAATTTATCTGTTTTAAATGTCCTCAAAATTTATTTTTCAGTTATTATTTATATTTTCCCTGGCCACAAAACACCAGGATTATATCCTGTGTTTCAAAAATAGAGTTATCTAATGTAATATAACTGCAGTAAAATTTCCTTAGATCATTATAGCTCCAACAATGTTGCAACTGCAAAATTGCAAAGATGGAAGTACAAGAATATGCATAAAGAACAAAGAATCTCAAACAAGTATCTGATTTTGGAAGGACATATTTTATATTTATGATATATTGGTTGGCAGGAAATACCAATGTTTATTTATTTTCCTTGACATACCAGTTGGTTTTAGTAAAAGATTTGTCTTTAGCACTATGCTTTGCTTTTATCCATCGTGGCTGTAGCAGTGCTGCTACTTTTTGAGTACAGTCTTCTCCTTGAATGAGCCCCATTTAATTCCTGATTTCTCTATTCTCACTTTCTTACTGTATGGGTAGTATGAGGAGGGTTGAGTAAGCATGGGGAAGCACATCTACTTTTGCAGGGGGTGGGGAAGGGCTTGAAGTGAATTCTTGCCACAGAAGGGAAATAGCGGCTTTAACCCGGACATTTCAGAGGTTGTGGATCTCTGTCCTTGGAGACAGTTCTTCCTTTAAAGACCCAGTTATGCAAAGCCCCTAAAACCTTGAACTCAGTGTTGAACCTAATTTGAGCAGGAGATTGGACTAGATGTGTTTCAAGGGTTCATCCAAACTGAGTGGTGCTGTGAGTCGGTGACAGCTGTACATGTGCAGCTCTGGAGTGGGAGCTTGGTAGCACCAATGGGCCAGGCTGGGTTGGACTGACTGTGCAGATTGATCTGTTCCAGCAGGTGAAGTCCTGTCCTCACCACAACGATCAGGAAGGCAGTCAGATTACCAACACTGTCAGAAGGGACACTGTTGTGGCGCAGGAAATTGAGTAATCAAGATGTGCTGCATGTATGCAAGGCATTTTATCTGTAGAAGCAACAAGATACACAATTTTCTACTTAATCCAACATATTTTATATCAACTGTGGTCTTGGTGAGATTCTGTCCTTTGCTTCCTTTCTCCCTGAGTCTGAGAGGCTCTGGGCTGACAGACCACCCTCTGCATCTCTGACACACAGCCCCTTGCTGCAGAAGGGCTTATGTATATTCCTTCTCCATAGACACAGCTGTGGACCATTTTTCTATTACCTACTGCTTTTTCCTCTATTTTCTCTGTGCTGGAACTACTGGTATTCTTCTATTTGCTGCCATGTTTTTATTTCTTGACAAGTTTTTCAAGTTCTAGATACTGTTCCATGTTCTCCATCTAACCTATTCTCTCTCGCCCCACCTGATGAGTCAGTTAGCCATAACTTTCCTTGTACACTTCCCTGCTCCACAACAGTTTTGCTATTTTGTATCATTTAAAGTTTTTTAAGCTGTCTTTCAAGGATTTTCACTTTTTCTTCAAGTTTTTCTCAGTAATTTTTCAGTCACACCCAAATGTCACAAAGCCAGTCACGTATAAGGGTTACAAATGTAAGAAAGCAGTTTAGTTTGTCACTCTTCTGAAAGCATATCCCCACCTGTGGGAACAGATTGTGTTGGCCATACATGGCTGCAATACTGCTCAAGTTTTATCATATCTCAGGTAAGACACTGTAGGCCACAGCCTTGACTAGAAAATTCATAATGAAATGTGATGGAGGAGATGGACAACGCTGTCATCCTTGTATTCTATATTACACATTGTCATCCTGTCAAGTCAAATCTAATATAAATGAATCACATTAATCAGAAAATGTGAATTTCTATTTGACAAGCTAAAGGAGCATAACATCTTCAATTAGACTAGCTGCCTAAAATTAGCTACTGACACGAGCAAGTATACATGGTCAATTTGCGTGCCTGAAACTGAAAATCAAGTAAGACATATTAGATAATAGACAGTCCCAGAGTGAATGCAAGGCTGTAACTCACTCCATGGGCCACACTGACGTCACATGAAACCAAAATTAATTCAGCTATATATCCAGTTTGGGGTCATCTGTTGGTGTCTGATTTACAGAACATATTTTAACCTTAAATGGTTTATACTCTTCATCAATATTTCAGTTCTTTGGTTAGAAAAGATGGTAGAAGCTGAGGTCCGTGTTTGAGATGTATTCTTAAATCCTGTGCTGCTCTGAGATCCCATCTATGAGAAAATGACAACAGGCTGGACAGGTCTTTTATTTTTGTTGGTTCAGTGCACAGTAGAAACTTATTTTCTGCAAATTTATTAAGATGAAATAAAGGGAGGAAAGACAAACAGGGAGAATTTACTTCAGAGACACATGGGCAAGGGCATAAAATGCTTGAGTGTGGAAGATAAGGATGGATGGTTTCTAGGTGCCCTCACCCTGAGGCTGAGGCTGGAAATTGCTGAGAACCTCACCAGGTGGGGTGCTAGCCCATGACCAGATGATTGCCTGTCCTTGTGGAAGTGTGGGGATGTGTTTGTTCCCTTTGCAAATGGACAATGCTAGACCACTTCTGGGCACCCCTGTGCACCTCAGCATCAGTGTTTAGACAATCATTGGCCAATTACTGACTTAAAGATGCACAAATCTGCTTCTCGAGGCTAAATTACCTCTTGCTATCAGTGTGGCAGAAAGAAATTAAACACACACTAGAGTCTTAGCAAAGATTATCAGATATTTCTGACCTTTTTCACAGGGAATCAGAGCTCAGTTCAGAGATTATATTAATTGCTTTTCTTACCATTTGCCTTCTGGATCTTCAGAAACTTAAACAAAATATATGAAGCTAAAAATCTCTACCATTTCCATGTTTTAAAAAGTCTATCTTCTTTCCATAAAGATCAGGACTATAATAATTATAGAAATAATAAATAGCAATTACAAACCAAACAATAATCCAGCACTCACAACATTAATTTCCTCTGAAATTAAGCCATGAATATGTGATTGACACAGAAAGGTCTGTAACACAGTTAAGTAAGTATCTGGTCTCTCACTTTTCTAGCTCTCTCTTGTCAGGCTTCTCTTCCCTCTCTTTTGCATATTCCTGGTGGCTCGCTGTTTTCCAGTTCTCTTTCCTTCTGAGAATTTCCTTCTGAAGGAATTTACATTCCTTCAAGCTGCTACAATCAATTTTATCTAATATGGGCTACTTCTATTTTCATAACAGCTAAAACTCCTTAATTATCCTAAACCTCAATTAGTCTGGCATCTTAATTACTTCTAGAGAAATACAATTCCAATGGAGAAGAATAAGCAGACTAAAGATATATGGATTTTGAGACCTGAGGGGAACACAGTGATCATGTGGTTTGACCTGCTGCACAATGAAAAATATTTTCTACTGATTGCAGCATCTTCATCAAGCTTTAAATCTCTAACTGTAGCGATGTGTTACAGAATGAAGAGTTTTTCCTCTAGTTAGCTTTTTTAATGTGTCACCTCTTCTTCCTGTGTGAACCTTCTTTTTAAAAGGAAAGTTGATAAATATCAGAACTTGTCCTGTGACATTTACAGAATGTTCCTGATAATATTTTAGGAAAAAAGAATGGCCACAGGCAAAGATTAAATAGTTTGGGCATAAAGTGAACAGGCAAAACATTGTTTTCCTTATTGTAACTGGACAAAGACAGAGGAGAACAGATGAGTCCAGAGACAGACTTTCAATACATGATGAGACAGTACATAATTATTGGGCAGATGGAAACTCCTTCTCAAATGTCTGGCTGCATCTGCCATGAGACAGAAATGCAGGCATTTTGGACACAGAACAGGGTAGAAAACATAATGAAGTAACTTCACATGCCAGAAATAATGCACTAAGCCACCTCTGTCCACCTCAATACAATACTGAAGGTACAGTTGGAGAACAGAGCATTGGACCAGTTGTTTGACAATTCTTCTGGTGGATTTATCCATCCTTCAGGCTGCAGACCAGTTTGAAGAACTGCTTCAGGGCTTAGGCCCGTGAATGACTTACAGTAGCCCATCAGGAAATTTTCCAGAGTTCACCATTCTTTCCCCAGGACAGCAGTCTAGGATGAGATGAATGATGGCAAAGGGTGCCTCTGTCCCTGCACTGGCTCTCCGAAGGGAGCCTAAATGACTTTGATTAAGTCTGCCTTTGGTTTGAGATGAATTTCACCTCATGAGGTGTGAGCTCATCCCCGTTGTACTGCTCAGCCTGAGTATCAAAGGTTTGCCCTGAATACAGGCAGGGCATGGTGCAGCAACACTGACACAGATGATGAGCAGTAATATAATAGGAAGCTACAATCTGACTGTCAGATCTTTACAAAATGGAGTTCTGAGTTCTTACAACCCTTTGAGAATAAATTGGATCTTTTTCTGTTGTGTCATCTTTGCTTTGAGAGCAGAAACTCTTTCTAGATAGCACTTTCAGCCGTAATTCATTCAAACACTGTACTAGCAAAACAGATAATGGAGACCTTCAAAACTATATTTGTGATCTGAAACCAGAAAAAGGCTTTGCACAACACCACCTTTTATCCTTTTCGTGGCATGGGTATGCAATATCTTTGGAAAGCTCCAGAAAATCCCACAACTACGGGAAGAGTTCGACCCAGCTTGGATCCCACAGTTAAATCACTCAGGGAGTTTCAGAGAAGACTAAAAATCTCACTGGAAAGTTTACTTTAATCACAGGGAATACTTTTTCCCCCATTTACTTGACTGGGAAAGAATGATAAGTTGTATACATAAAAAAGGAATGCTATCATTTTCCATTTCAGTATCTTTAGAGTTTTTAATTAAATACCTCCAGCATCTTTTGACAGTTTTGCTTGGGGTTTTTAACAAGCTAATTGAAAACAGAAGCAGCCTTCAACAATTTTTTTTTTAAAATTATTATTCCTTTAGACTTTACCTTTTGTATTTTCTTCTCTTCGTATCTCCCATAAATATAGAAATAGAATCACAGAATA